>JAPZDX010000003.1:2644068-2656022 GCA_029783625.1 Naso annulatus | reverse complement strand
TGGTTACTGAGCAGCTTACCCTGGTTACTGTCAACCCAGAGAGAGACCTGTTTACATGGACAATGACCGGAAATACCCTGATCGTATTCCTGTATACATGACCCCCCGTAGCACTCGCTAACCAGCCAAAGTACGCATGCATGCTTTGCCCTGCTAGCTTTCGCTGAAGATGCAGCTAAATGCATCTTCTGTGTTAGCAATCTTACAACACTGAATGCTATTGCAACCAATTGTGCTACCTCACGTCTTTTGTGCTGGAAGACCAGAGCAACAGGATGGAAACAAGAGACATAAATGGCAGGCCACATGCGCGCCAAAAAACAGTAACTTGTAATGACAGTAAATGTATTTGATTCTAAAATAAAGAGCAAACCTGGGTCTTAAAACAACATAACATGGTAAAATAATAAGTCGCAACAAGTACACAGGACTATTTAGAGTTCTTGGAAAGTTTATCTAACGACTTTAGGCTGAGGCAGGCTAGCACTTCCCTTTGACAACCAGTATTTTAGTTAAGCTCATTAGCGATGTGCCAGCTCTGCCCATCTTTTTATGTTATTGCACGCACAAGCATGCACACAAGAGCATGCCCTAGTAGTTACTGGGATAAGGGGCATACATGTCTGAATATTCCAGTTAATACAGGCGTAAGCCAGCTAACTTATTTGGGTTTCTCACTACCGGAATAACTGCCTAATCAGGTAATGCTTACAGGGGTAAGGTGTTTACATAAGTCACAGCGTTACCACAATACTTGAATACCCCGCTCAATTACCAGAATATTGTGTGCATATAAAACGTGGCTAATGAGACCACTGATTGGGCCTGCTACAGGGTTAATGGCTAGTGTAATTTACTCCTAACCTTTTACCCAAAGGTATGGAGGCAGCACACAGACAAATCTTTAGGACAAAGTTGACAAATCTCAGTTTCACCAACTTACTGTGGACATGTCAACCAACATGCTAACGTTTCAGAGCATTCATCAGAGATTTGTCAGCTTTGTCCTCAAGATTTGTCTGTGTGCTACCTCCATACTTTTGGGTATTCAGCAGCTTGAACAGATGAATTTGGTTTAGCACGACACTATGAAACATTGAAATGGTGCGTCCTCTCTAAGATAAACTAGTGTAATTTACTCATGCTATAACTGGCTGTATTAGAGAGCAAATGGACTCACTGATACATAGGCTATGCAGCTACAGTTTCCGTTAATGTTCCGTTGATTTGAATTGTCATGAATTTGACTTGTTAATTGTTCCTATGAAAGTCCAGTACCTTGGTTCTGAGCGAATAACAAGACTTCAAGCTTGTTTCAGACAGAAAACACAGAGAATTTTCATTGGTGATTTCTTCTGATTGGACCTATTTCCAACCTTACCTTCCTCTCTAAGGGTGCACTCACACTAAGCAATCCATACCGTTCTGAAACAAGTTTGACCCCTAAAGTCCAGTTTGTTTGACTAGTGTGAGCGCTCCGTTCCATACTCAAGCATGGCACACTTTGTCGACCCTGGCACGGTTGGAGGAGATGGACTTCAGCATAGTATGGATGCACGTGCATGAACACAGACATGGAGCGCTGACTTCGCTGTGACTGTTTGTGAAGGATTCACTTTAAATTCAGACAGACAACAGCAAACAAAGTCTGGATAAAGAGCAGTGGAAAAATCTTCACCTGTCTTTAAGATCGCAGATACCAGAGAACAGTTGAACAACGTCCATCCAAATAAAAAAATGCGGGTAAAAGTACGGGTCGCACTCTATAAGTAGTCCATAATACTCAAGCGTGTTCAGGTGCAGTTAGACTGGAGCAATGTGAGTACGGGCCAGCGGGGACAGGGGAAGGGGGACATTCATGCTTCAGGACAGTACAGGACAACTGGACCAAGTGTGAGTGCGGCATTAGATCCTCAAGAAAGTACTCGCCAATCAGCTGTGTGACTTTCTACAGGAGAACAGTTTGTCTGAGGAATTTCAGTCAGGATTTAGAAGACACATGGCACTGAGACAGCCCTGGTAAAGGTAACCAGTGACATCTTAATGGCAGCAGACAAAGGACGTACTGGCCTTACTTGATGGCAGCGCTGCATTCGAGCTGTGTGACAAATTGACAATAAAGGGATTCTGATAAACTGGTTTAAATCCTGTCCAACAGACAGATCCCAGTTTGTGCATACCAGTGACATAACATCTACACACACTAAAGTTAACCATGTCCTCGTTTGGTTTCTTTGATGAGCAGTATCATTCATATGACTTTCATCTAAAATGTTTCTGGATAAAACTAACTTTCAGTAAAGTAAAGCTCTATGAAAGGTATACTCAACTATAAGTGAGTTGTTGTTGTTTGTACAGAGAAATTTGATTTTCCCAACTTGCTGTTTACAGTAGGCCTACAACTCCACCATAAAAGCAAATAGCAACTACAGTAGTGACACTGAAGTTCTTGATCAGTGATAAATAAAGTGAGCAGCAGTTGGGAGATTAAATAATATAGAAAAAAAGGACAGGATAAACTCAGCTCTTATGTCATTGTTTTAATAAAGTTCCATTATTCGCCCTGAGGCATTCTAACTTTTTAGCCTCTGGTATTTTTATGTTGTGTTTGTTTTGTTGTTGTGTATATGTTTTATTTAATATCTGTTTTGTTTTATTTTTGTCATGTTCATGTACTTTAGAAAAGTATGTTTTACATAGTTTGCCTAACAGACTATAAACCAACCTGGGTTTTTACTCAGACAGTAAAACTCAGCTAAAATATGCGTGATATACGGACTGAATGAATGAGTGAATGAATGTATGAATGCTAGAGGAAATGAAACGGCATTTCTTGCACAGTAAGAGGGAGGAGACAGAAAAAAATTCAAGGGGTGCGTCTCAAGTCTCTTATTTGTTGTTTCCTCAGTCCTCGATCCTCGCTTGAACCAGAATTTGTTTTGGCAACACCATCTTAAGGACCGTCCCAAGTCTCTTATTTGTGCAACGAGGAGCGATCCTCGAGGAGCGACGAGCGAGTATACACGAGTCCATCCTCGCTCGTCGCTTCTCAATAATCGCGGACGTCTCTCAGCTTAACGATCAGGTATAAAAACTCCGCCTCCACAGCTGGAGCATTTCAACGAGATAGCGGAGAAGCAATTCAAGTTTAAGTGGCCCATATTCACTTCTCCGCAATGAATTGATTCAGATGTACTAACGTGTCCAGTGAGCAATGATATTTAATGCACAGATAGTAAGAGCGTGATAATACATTTCAAACAAAGTCATTTCGGGAATTAGTGAAGACTGGAAAAACAGAAGAGAATTGAACAGAAACAGAATTTGTAGTGTTTGTGGAAATATATGAATGGGCAGTTATTTCCAAATCACTTGGCTTGAATAATGAAAAAACACAGCAGACAGCAGTAGTGGGGAAACAGTCCGGCCACTTTTTATTTATTTTTTTAACACTCCCGTCACTTTCTGCAGCAAATTCAGCTGCTCCGTGTCATCATAAAGCGATGTCGCTGCATGTGTTGCCACCAAGGAAAGGATGTCTCATTTCTCTTAAAATGTCTTTCCTCATCTCCTCTCTCCTTACTTTGGTTTCCTTTCATCTCTCCATGCATCCACGGTGGATTACAATGCAAGGAAAGGACGCAAGTGAGGGAAATGTGGATGCAATTTAAGAGACTTGAGAGGCATCCACGGTGGCAACGTTGAAAAGTGGCGGATGTGTACGTCATGCTGGATGCAAGTTTGGGTTTTTTTTTGTAAATTATCCCTTTAATAGACTTTTTATTCTTGGTCAAATGTAAATGAAAAAAAACTCTGGATGCAAGTCATGGGGGGTGGCTGTGCAGAATTTGTGTAAGTCAATGGTTACAACCTAGCCTGGGCCAAGAGCAGAAACTCTGCCCACTCCACTGAGTGGGCTTGGGTCTCTTGGTCTGGCATTGTGTGTTATCAGGAACTCAGACACACACTGATGAAACATGAGCATGAGCAATTTCAGGTTCAATATCTTACCAAAGGACGTTTTGCCATCCTTATGTGTACTAATATATTTGTGTCATTTAACAATAACCATTTTCACCTTTTTGTACTTAATATAGTAATAAAGTCTCACACCAAGTCTAGCTTGACAGGACTTGGCATAAAGTCTAATGCACTTTAATGTTTCTCAAGTTATTGGAACACATTAAAAACTGGTCACATTAAGAGCACTGAATGCGATTTTAAAGCTGAAAATAGATATTGATAAAGAAAGAAAACTTCACATTCTTCAGATTATAGCTTCCACATGAAGGCCAGATACAGAATTTGATGTCATTTTTAAAAGTGGGCTGGACTTATGGAGTCAGGATACAGTATAGTTATCACCCCACACAGAGCAAAGCCTCTCCCTGCTCAGAGGGGGCGAGGTGGCTGGTGGGGGTAAAGTAAGTATGTGGATAATGGGCCCGGTATTTGGAGGTTGTGGATGGGTGGAAGAAAGTACTCATCATTTCTTATCCATCATGTCAATCAATCAATAAACTAGGGCATCTAGACAACACACAGTTATCCCTCTGAACCCAAAAAGGAAACACACATTTAGTGTCCCATCTTTTCCTTTATTTTGCAATCTGTTGCCACCTCGTCTGAGTCACAGGAAAATAGAAGTTGGGTATAAACCTTCCATTGGCTGACTGTTTCAGTCCTTTCAGTCACCTTTCTCTAGCACTGCCACAGTGGTAACGTTCTGCGGAGAGAGGTCTGGCTAAGCAAGACTAGTTGCTTAAAAACATCATCCCCCTTCCAGCAGACCACAGATCCAGATACACATTTCTGATAGATGTCAGAGTAGTGACCGCTGCCATTCCTCCTACCCTGCCCATCAATTTGCCACGAAATTTGTCACTAAGCTGTGGTGTTTAATGCTTGATTGGCCACCAACTATTTCCTCTGGTGGAAGGTACACCTGCTTTCTCTATTTAGACTTTAGGCGTTTGGGTCCCAGAAGGTAGTGCTAAATTATAGGCAATGCTGCAGCTCTATATAATGTTGCAAACCAGCTGTAATAGTGCTCTGATGAGACCCAGAGAAAAAGAGAGGGAGGGGTGGTTGGAGAATGTGAATAAATTTGTGCGTCTCTTTATTTCTGTTTATGGCAAGGAGAATATGGACTATACTCCTCTCACATACTGTACATTGGACTCACTTGACATTTTTAATCTCATTTTGACGGTGCTAAGGCCATATCTCACAGGAGTTCTTTTTGATCTCATTCTGAAATTCAGAACAGCTCCTATTCTTTCTCTTTACCTCTTTCTTCTCTCTCTTACGGCTCTTGTTCTGTCTTTCCTTCTTTTCTTGTATTATCAGTGCAGCTTGTGTGCATTTCTACACAAATGTTTATGAGTGTAACTATGTGCACGAGTGTGTAAGTGTATGTGTGTGTGCAGCTGGATGACTGGCCAAGGTCTTTGAACACTAAGACCTGGATGAAGGATTGAAAGGCCCCTTGAAGCCCCCTGGAAGCTCCTTCAGCCAGTGTTGACACCCTCCAGGGGCCGAGGAGCTAGGGAAGCGAGATCAAAACCAGAGAGACGAGGCCAAGAGGTCGACGTGAAGCGAAAGATCCGGGGAGCATCTACAGTCCAAGGAAGTATCTGTGGTCTCTACAGAATTTCTAAAAGGGTCAGCACAGTGAGCAAAAAAGGCATCAAAACTAGGAAGAGTATGCTGCTGTGAAATGTCGGCTACTCCAGAAGAAGAACGGGCTGTAACATTGCCCTGAGGGGCTATGCCAAGCCCAATGGCACCCAATTGCTGTGATGGTGGGAACGCTCTGAAAGATATCATACTCAAAATGTTTTTATTAGATGCCTGTTGAATTCCTGAATTCTGAACTTTGGGTCATCATTATAAACGCCACAAAACAACTTTTGAATAGGTTTATTTGTATTCTGAGACCTCTCTTTTGTCTGAATTATGGTGAGGGTTCATACGCATTCAGGCCCCATGTGTGTTCAAGCCTGTCATGGTTTCCAATGAAGGTATAACAATGAAGTGAAATAATGATGCAGTAAGACCTTGTCCCTCTCACTTGCCTTGGCCTCTTTTTAAAGTATCTTGTTAAAGCGCAAACTGTTTAAACGCCACTTTCAATTGCCTCCCACTCGCTACTTTACAATTCAACGCGAAACAATTAAACAAGTGAGTAGCCTCTGACACAGAAGCAATGAAGCACTGTGATGTCGATCAATAGCAAGTGAGATTCACCATTCAAGGTCTGTGAACTTAGCAGCACACTATGTAGGCTAATGGTCATTGAATGCTGGTCTGAACAAATCCCTGGCTAAATGCTCTGGTAATAATCTTTCATTCCCGTACCAACAATTTCCACAATTAGTCTGCCGTTGCCCCATTCATCACTGGCCAAAAAAGGCACCTGGGGCACATACAAATGAAAAACAAAAATGAGCCGAGAGAGCGTTGCTCATTTAATTATTCACCCATTATTTTGGTAAACAGATGCACAATTTTATGAATATTTTGTCTGTAATCAGTGGACTCTATTTTAGAATCTCTGGATTTCGCTCATCTTTCTTTTTTACTCTCTACCAACCTTCATCAGTACAGTGAAGAGCAGCTGAAGACACATATGGGCATTGATTTTCGCCCAGAGCCATGTGGGCTGAACTCAAGGAGAGCTTGTCAGAAGAGTCGACGAGAGGGGAGAGCGAGGGAGAGAGAAGGAAAGTAAGAAAGAAAGACAGAAAGGAGGACAGACACTTATCCAAACCAGCATCTGACAAAAACAAGGTGCCAACCTGACCCTCACCACCTTCGACTTGTGGAAACTCTGAGAGGAAAAAGATGCTGAAACAACAGTGAGACAAGAGGAAGGAGGCAAAAATAACAAAAGAAGCTGCTTTCATTTCCCCACTTTGTGGTTGTCTTTTCTACATTTTCAACAAAGAAATTAATGCCCACTTCGAGTGTGTCCGTTGGGCCACAATCTGTCGGCATGCTTTGATGTGCTCATTGCAGCCTCCTCTGAAGTCCTGTACGAGTTCCTGTAACAAAGGGAATAAAATAGGAGGATAAAGAAAGACGAGAGAGAGGCCTGTTTTTGTATTTGGCAAGGCACTGCTTGTATTCCTGGCGGACATTCTGCCTTCAGCTCTTGTTCCTCATGCTCTTTTTCAACTCACTCTATCTCTCTCTTCCTTCTCTCAAGCGCTGGTCTTTGTTAGATGGTAAGGACTTGGAAAAGTTAATGATCAAACAGGTAAATCTCATTTTTGTTTGATGTTTATTTATGTCTTTTCTCTATCCCCACAGTGTTGTACACAAGACCCCACACAGGTTGTTCTTTTCCCTGTTTTAAGTGCCAAAATGTCTGTCAAACTTTGTCTAACCCCAAACTTTAAAACTGCATGTACATGTTTTGGCAACTTAGGGGCAATGCAAGATACGTAAACACAATATTGACAATTTATTAACTTATGAATTTAATACGGGTAACAACTACCAAACAGTTTCTCTTTTTAAATACCCAACAAATGGGCAACACTAAAATATTTTCTGAGGTGAGTTTCTGGCCACTCATGAAGGTAAACTCAGTATACAGTCTCCTCCAGCTTCCAGTTGGTCTTAGTGAACTTGTGAAAACTATTTGGCTCATTAGCAGCTAAACTGTTTACGTCATTCACAAGCTGGTTGCTATTTTTTTGTTTAGTATTTACCCATACAAAAATTCTATTAGTGTTTTTCACTTAAAATGGCTGCTTCCTATTCAAAGAATTGAGGTTGATGAGAGTGTTAATACCAAATTACAACAGTATGTATGTCTATAAAACAAAAAAAAAATATTACAAGGTAGTGAAATGCTCAAAAATCTCATGTAAACTGCCAAGTTACAATAAAGCTGCATATCTTTAAGACTTAATATAATTTTAATGGGTGAGTTTTATTAAATTCACCTTCCGTACAGTTGTCATAAACGGGAAAAGTAGCTATAGAGATCAAAACTGGAGAGAACCTATCTTGTCCAGGAAATGAAACTATATTAAAGGGATAGTCAGTATTTCTAAATACTGAATTACTGAATTTGGGGTTGTATGAGGTACTTAAGCATAGTCAGTCTATTGCCTTTCGCAGATGGTGATCAGCAGTGTCACTTTTAGAGGAAGGGGGGAGAAGTCAGCACTGGAAGTCAGCATTGTACTGTTACAGCTATGGTCAGCAGAAAAATGGTCTTTAGTTAAACATGAATTTGTAAATTTAGTTTACAATTGAACGGATATTGATTTTTTTAGGTAAGCATTTATGTATGTGGCTAAAAAACATTATTCTGCTGACCCCACCTGCAACAGTACAATGCTTACTTCCAGTGTAGCGTTTTCTCCCCTCTTCTAAAAGTGAAACCACTGATCGTCCATCTGCAAAAGGTAATAGACTTTGTATAAGAACCTCATACAACCCCACTTCAAAAATACTGAAGTATCCCTTTAAAGGACAGGGCATAGAACATGACCCTACTGTTCATATGTCTTTAATACTAATCCCACTTAAGAGGGCCACTGAAACTGCCACTTTTGCGTGTAAAGTGTGCATGGTAAACAGTGGGAGGGTCTCTTCCTGTCTCTTTATAATCTTGGGAAATTCACTCACAAGGCCATCCAGCATGGTGCGTCTTGGATAGAGCCTTAACACCCACTCTATCACCAAAGTACACAAAAAGTTAATGAGTGTGTCTGATGGGGTTAATGCCTTCCACATAACATGCAAACACATGTAGAGGGCATAGCAGATGTAGTTATGCCTCAGATGAAAATGCATCCAGCTTAATTATTTTTGCAAAGGAGCTCCTTAAGTTCTTGGCAACAAAGACGTCTGAGAGTGGCCCTGCTGTAGTCACCAAAATGCAGCATGCAGGTAGGGTGAAGCAGGGTACGTAGCTTACCCAATTTCTCAGCTGAGGTCAGTGTAAGCAAGAAAGCCGTCTTGACTGAGATGAACCCTTCAGAGGGTCATAGTGCCCTTTAACAAAGTTGCAGTCATTGCCTCCTGATTTCCTTCAAGAGATGCTTTACAAGGGCTTAGGCAAACACACATCTTTCTCCAAGACCCTCTTGAAAAATAAAAAAGAAGATGGCGGGTGCATGAACTTTAATGACATTTGACAATCCCCTCTCAATACTGCAAAATGGACAGAATAGCTACAATCCAGGAGATCTAGCCTCCCCTCCTACAACCAGATTTTGAAAACAAACCACTTTGCCCTGTAACAGGCAATAGCGCATTCTGGCCTTGCCTGAATGGTCTACTACTTGAACAGAACATTGAGAGCAGATTAGCCTGTCCCTCTAAACAGGGTCCAAGCCTGGAGAGTTTGGCCCAGCCTGGGTCCCCAAAGGTGGGGGAAGGTCCAGAGCTGAGTCAGCAAACATTATTGCAAATGTTATCTGTATAGCTGACTCAGCTAACTCAGTAATGGTGGCTACATTTAGCAGCTGTTTGATGATAATTAATCTTTTTTTTTTTTTTTTTTTAAAATTTGATCGTAGGATCTGCAATGGCAAGTTTATGACAACTCTTATGACAACTTGGTTAATATCAGCTTTTCTGAACCAAAACATCTCAAACGATGTCAATTTTGCATAAAAGAATAACAATTAGGCCTTGTACTGAGCTGATCTCCGATTATAAATGACCTCGACTGCAGAATCACTTGAAGTAACAGTCTCAAAATCACAGCAGGCAAGAAACACGATCAACATTTCCACCAGACGTCAAACACGAAATGGTTAGAACGGCAAACTGCAATGGAAAACTAGGAAATGGAGCAAAGTGAGACAATGAAGGGCACCGCCTGGTATCCCATTAACATGAAAACAGACACAGTCAAGTAAATGAATGTTTCAGACAACATACATGAATCATTATCAGACAAACTCAATGTAACCTTCATTTGTGTCTCATTATAAATGAGGAAGGGATACTGGTCGAAAATACAGGATCTCAGAAATGTATTTGCTGATAGTTTTAGGTTTCAGTGTTTTTTTGTTTTGTTTGTTCAGTGCATCACGGTCCTTATGAATGACAGATGGTCCAATACATTAATTACAATCAGATGTCCTCGTCCTGTGGATTTTATCATTTATGGTTTCCAAAAACATCTTGCCAAAGGACTGCAGTTGAAAATTAGCCAGCTGGCTAACAGTGGCACATTTACAGAAATGTTGATTAATGTGTACTGTCCTTATAAATAAATGAATGAGAAAATGAGAAATATGTTCAGGAATATAAGAGACTGTGGGTACCTGTGTGCATCTGCAAATGTCACTTCTTGTGACAGACTCACACCGAACAGGTCGGTCACTAGGGATCAGGCTATCACTTGAGCTAATCAAGAGAAAGTGATATGTAAAAGTTTAGAAATCTAACCGATTTAAAGATGTTAGCTGCCACTCCACATTGTGCAAATGTTTTTTCACATTCTCATTCCGTTTCCATTTAGATATACAGCAGAGGACGCTGGAGCATCAGCCTCCGATTTTCCCATCACTGCAGCTCCTGTCACAGATGTAAGAGTTCCCGCAAATTGTTGAGAAGATCCAGTTAAATGAGGGAACTCTCTTATTCCAAACATGAGCACACAAAACTGCCTTTATAAAAACAAAAACAAAACCTGTCGGAAAAATAAAAATACAGCATGGTGATAATTTAGTGTGGAATGGAAAATTCTGACTGCATGACATTTTCTCACAGAGGTGGTGTGATGTATGAATACAGAAAAAACATTCCTGCGTCACAGAGTCCTGAGGACACGTTTCCAGCTTAACCCCAGTGAGATCTGAACTGAAACCCTGGCAGTGCAGGTGTAACATCAGCCACAGGCAGGACCGCTGTCCACTGAACCAGCCGCTTACCGTCTCCTTCTTTCTCTGTTAACGTTTTGTCCCCCTTCATTTCAATAACCGATTCTGTCAACTTCAGTTCTGAGCAGTTTTAGATGCTACTGTTGCCCCTTTGGAAGTGTCTGTCTTCTCCTCAGAGTCTACTTTACCCTTCACAGATTCCACTTCATCGTCTTTAGGAGGGAACATCCATGCCAGAGCAGCTCCAGCCGTGCCGTCGCCACTCTGACGTGAGAAGCAAAGGAAGGTGGCCCAGACGAAGGCACAGCAGCCGGTGAACATGGTCCGCACGTACAGTGGCATCAAGGCAAAGTTCAGAAACTGACGGAGACGGATAAACATTAATGAATAATTCAGATTTATTATCTGGGCAGTTTCAAAAAACTAAATAATTTATATGCACATATTGCTTTGAGATGTCACACAGAGACTCTATTCTCTAAGTCTAAAAAATTGAGGGGATGGATTTAAAACACAAGTATTCAGTCCTTTGTTATCATGTTGTGTCACTATGATATTTGGAACAGGTATAATATTCCACGGTGAAAAGTAAACTCACTGTGAGATGTGATTGAAAGTTCAGAATCATTGCTAAGTGGACCTTTGAGCTCAGAGCTTCTTTTTGATATATTGCTTCCAATGGTCAATAATTAAAGGAGAAGTGCCCTTTAAAACAAAGAGCTTAACATGGATGTATAACCCAAAAATGTGCACATGCTCCTCTGTTGTTTTCAGCTAGCGGTGACATCAGCAATGAGCTCCAGCTCTCACAACTGCGCCAGTTGTCATAAACAAGCTGTAGAACATTGTACATAATCGTAAAGATCCTTATTACAAGGCTTAACGTGCAAAAAATAAAAAAATATTATCCTTTAGCATCTATGCATTAAGAAATTTAGATTTACCTGCATGAAAGGCCAGAACATCAGCCCCGTCTGAAAAGAGAGACAGACAAAACGCACATGAATCATTTGTAGACTTACAAAATGTTCAAGGCAAAACCTTTACAGCACCGAAACCTTTGTAGGCAAAATAAACATCTTTTAGCTTTAGAGACTG
>JAPZDX010000003.1:2615230-2643968 GCA_029783625.1 Naso annulatus | reverse complement strand
CACATATATATATATTTTTTTCACTTGCCCCTCAGGGCTTTTGTATAATACAGTAATGATACAAGGTGGACCAAAAATTTGAAAGACCTACTGAGCACCAGCAAAGTGCTGCACAGTAATCCACATGCAGCAAGTGCAAGCAATCACTTTCTCACATGATTAAATACTGCAAATTACATCGCTCAGTCATCAGGACCTGAGTTATACGTATTTTTATGATCGTCGCTACTTGTACATTTGTGATTTCATCATGGACCTAAAACTGGGGTCTCAATCTACTTTTCAGAGCTTCATTTTGAGGAGCTAAAAGAAGTCACACAGAGCCAAAGCTGCTGAGTTTGGGAGTTGAGGAGCACCAACTGTGTTGTTGCAGTCTGATAGGGCACAGTGGCATGTTGGCCCCAGATCACGGTTGCCACAGTTCAGGTTGTTTTTGCCTAATGTTTTCTCTCAGACACCTCAGCACTCCAATCATACTTAACAGGAGCAGCCTTGGAAATTTTTGATCACACCGCCTTTATGTCAGTATGTGAATAACATGTCATTCTTTTTGTAATGTCAATCAGCTTGTTTCAATTATGAATGAAAGGTGAACTTAGAAAAAGTAGCCTAAAAATATAAAAAAGGTTACTTGCATCTCCCTAAAGTTTTACATAACAGTGGAGTGAAGCTCAGTGTAGTGTGGAGAAAGAAAATCTTGATTTAATGCCCATGGCTTTCTGTGGAACTTTAAACTGCCTCTTCCTTCACTCAACAGAGTTTAAACTCCATCTACTAAAGAAGACCATGACATGTGACTTAAAGCATTTTTATTTAGTTTTTTATCTTCTATTTCTATTTCTAAATTAATTCTCATTGCTAGACAATAAAAATTTGAAACAAAAACAATAGTTCTGGTGCCAATTTACTAATTACCATTACGATTTTATAGTTAGTTTAAAGAAAAACAAGATTTTTCAGAGGAAAAAAAACATTATTGTCAATTAATGCATAGAAATCTGCAACCTTGATTAGACACCAGCTCTTAGTCCTATAGACCTACATAATGTGCTTACTACTGAGCAGGTATAGCCGATCCACTTCTGCACAGCTAGATTTCTGTTGTCTGAAATCAATCACCGCCCTCAATCTGAGAGACACACACATATCCGTTGTGTTGTTTCACATCAAAAGATTGTCTGTGTTTTCTGTGTTGTGTAAGCCTGTTCTTATTCTGTACACTTGACCTTCTGGCACCAAGGCCCAGTTATGGCTGATAGAGACAACAAACAAAGAGCGATTGCTATCTCCCAGATCATTACGCAACTGACGCTGGGGAAGTCACGGTACAGAAATAGCCAAAGGGCAAGGTGGACGGCCCGTAGTCAGGGCTCATCTTTCACACAGCCTTTACACCTGCATGCTGACACACACGTGTGCACACAAACACACACGCTGACACACACAAATGCATCATATACAGGCTTGTAAGCCATCACTGAAACATACATTTGTGCTGTATTCGCACAGACTTAGAAAGAAGGCAGACGGCAGATGGACGACATCCTCTGGACAGCAAGGGAAAAACAAGCAAAGAGTCCCGAAGGCAGAACGGCAAATTGAAGCACATATGTTGCGAGATAGTGATTTATATTTATATATAAATCACATATGACATATAGTGATTTATTATATATATGTGTGTGTGTGTGTAAAAATGTCTCTTTTATTTTTTTCTAGTAATGCATTTAGCTATAAGATGCAGTTGTAGTTGCGTTCTATTGCAAAATTAAAATTAATGTAAAATTTTTCAAAACTTAAAGGTGGAGTCAGTAGCATTCATTTGTTGCTGTTTGTAAACACAGCATTCAAACTGGGCCCCTCCTCCCGGCGCAATGCACTGGAAGTTTCATAACTTCGCGTGTACTACATGTACTGCGGTACCACTTACCTAAAGTTACACGGCAAGATACGTAGGAATATTACATTTGTTTAATGAAGAAGTTGATAATTTAGCAAGCTACCAAGCTAACCACCAGTGTTTGGCACCAACCTGTCCATCACAAAGCAGCCCAACTCTGCGTCGCTCTTCCCCAGTGCTCCAAAACAGCTAAAAGCCAAACCGAGACTCACTCTCACTCTGGAACAAGTTTTATCCGCTTGCTCACTAGGGCTGTATTTCCTTTTCTTTGCGCTATGTCCACATTCATAACTTTCTCTGGTCTGGACGGCGTCCAGTAGCTGTGGTGCTCTCAACCTCACCTGTGTGCTGTCATTGGTTGGGGGAAACGCACCTCCCCCCAACCCAGTCTCGTCCTGAGTCAGCCAACACATCAAAATACAGGCAGAGGGCAGTATGTTTTCATACACAGTCACCACCACACGTATATAGATGCTCAGAAGTGATGACTGAGCAGCACTACTTTTGTATATGTCTGCATTTCGATTTTTAGTAAAATCCTACTGACTCCGCCTTTAAATTCTCCACAAAATGTAGTTTCGAGTGCAACACGGTCATGAACACTAATCCGTGGTTTCTGTGTACGTGCTAACTTCAAACAAAACTTGACTGCCTCATACCGATGTATTGTCCTGAACATGTCTGTCCTGAAGTGAACGTGCATGTTCAGACATTTTATACCACGCACAGCTCTTGCCAATAACTTAAAGCGAGTCCAACATTAACTCCTTTTTCAGTCTCTTGCTGGATCATTATCAGTTTTTCTCTTTGGTGACGTCATTCTCTGTCTCTTTGCCTCTGTCATAATGTCCAAAGAGGCCGCTGAGTTCTTTGAGTTCTGTATTTGGGTCATGTCATCAACGATGATCTTCGTAATGACAATGATGCACAGCGCTAGTGCTACAAACTGTATGCACAAGCCTGCTGTACTCTTTTGTATAATAAAGCAAAAATGAAAAGGCTTCCAAAATGGACAGGTGCAAGTCACTCATTTGTGACTTGTAATTTTCCCACCTTCCATGCAGGAATTTAGATTTATATGTCAATTAATTGATTCAGACAAGCAGGAACTTGCAAAAGTTGCAACTAGCAGCTCAAAATGTTACAGCTGTCTTCGGCATCACATGTTATCATTAAGTTACAGATGCATCATAAATGAAAGACTACTGTCTGCAATGACGCCTGCAACGAGAGTCTACAGTGTATGACAAATGGTTAATGAGTTATGGAAGGGGGCGGGGCTAAAGTATAAGGGCATGGCAAGTCATGACCAATAAAAATGTGTGTGTGTGTGCGTGTTTCTACAAAGTTTGGCCATGTTACATGAATCTGTTTAGAGTTTTTGTTACAGGCGACTCCCACTTCCACGCCCCCTTTTTAGCCAGTTAGCATGAACACAATTGTACGCACACACACACACTTGTAAAAATCTCCTCGGGCAAAAACCACCAGACCAACAAAGAGCCTTATAGAGCTGCTGATCGCAGCTAAAAATATAATCTAAATGGTTTAAACTGAGCTGATAAAATGTGATACAAGGTACTCCTTTTGTTTTTGGCAACACTGGAACAAATCTCTGTACATGTTTTAATTACTGTTGAGCCATGAACTGCAGTACTTTTATCTTTGCATTATCCTTGTTTGTTATCTATTCTTTTTACTGATTTGGACCGATGTGTCTGAATAAAGTTGATTGATTACAAACAACATACATGTTAGGGTCTATTTTGACTCAGACTTTTACCCAGATGTGTTCTCTTTTTTATTGACTAATTACCTCGGATCACTTCTTTGTGTCTTGTTTTCTACAATCGCAGTCTTCAGTGGAATTTCCAACCATAAGTAGTTTTTTTCTTATCATAGCATTCAAAACAATGCCATCATACTGCCATCTTTCAGACTTCAGGCTGATCCTGGAGTTAGAGAAAATTGTTCCGATATAACACACAGCACTTGGACTGTTCCTTGATCCGTCTAATGGTGAAGGTGCTTTTTGCTCTACTGGTTGCAGCTTGGAAGCCAATGATGTACTTCACTGATTGTTATAGCTGGCAAAAGAAAAAATAAAAACAAATAAAAAGATCTTGGTTCAGCTTTGACATACAGTACCAGGGGATTTAATACCAACTTTTCAGGTGGCTCTCTAACTTTTACAGTGGTTTAGGCCAGCATGCAAGCTTTAAGATTGCCTGACTTGTCTTAACTTGACAACTTGACATCTAACTTTATTATAGCAGTGTCACCATGTTACCAGTTCTCAGAAATTGCTTTGATAAATACAATGTGACCAGAACCAATAAAAACAAGGCCCAGAATATGAAAATAAGTCTCAAGTTGTAAAAAAAAATACAATTATCTTTTCTCTGTGTCTGCATAGACATCGGCTAGTAATACCATTCTCTATGGGTTATTCATTTGTTTGTAGGGCAGTGCCCATGGCTGGTCAGAAACCAACGATCAAAGGTTTGCCTAAATACAAAAAAAAATAAAAAATACAGAGTCCTCATTGAAATAAAGCAGAGAGTCTTATTTCTCCCTGTCTCTCACACTGCCATCTATCATTCTTTCCCTCAGGGTTCATCTATGAAATTAAAATAAAGTGAATGAAGTTTTCCTTTGAAGAATGGACAGATAGAGAAAAGGGCTAAAACGACAGAATGAGAAAGAGACAAGGGGAGGAGTGAGCAATGGGGGGGCATGTGGAGAAATGGTGAGCAAGGGGCAGTGTGTGTGAAAGAGAGAGATTCGCGGGGCTGGGGGGCAAGCGATGGGAGTGCAATTAAAAGTGCACACACTGGCAAAAAATCTGGGTGCTTTTAAGGCACAGTAGCCTAAGACCTTTTCAGGGAACTCATTACACTGAGGCAGTGTGTTTGAGGAAATGATGGGCTCCACTGAATAGTCCAAGAAGTATTACAGCTTTTTTTTTTTTTTTTTTTTAAATCAGGCCTTTTCTCCCCCTTCTTTCATTTATTCCTCACTACATGGAATGATGGTCAAGTACTAAGATTATTAGGTCAAGATTTTCAAAGGGGATGTGCTGATCTTTGGCTTCTGCTCGGCTTGATGACCTGAATCCTGCAACAGGAAAACAATTCCAATGAACAATGAGAGAAAGGTTTACAGTAAGGTTAGTTAATTGTGATTTGTGCTATAGTGGAAATAAGAGGTCTTAAAATGACTGAAACATTGTATTTATCTCATTTTATCTTTATGTAGGTGTAGGTGTAGGTACAGTCCAAAAACAGGGACAGGGAACATGCGCACTATTACATTTGTATATGATGTTGGATTGTTAAATAGTGTCGGTGAGTATCAGCAGGTTTGCTTACTTGTTTTTCAATGTATGCGCGCATCTGTGTTTTCATTTTTGGTCACAAAGCTGTCAGACACAGAGGCTAACTTATGTGTATTTCTGTGTGTGTGTGTATGTGTGTGTGTTCCTTGTACTATCTGTAAGCCTTCCTCACCTTGTGGAAGCCATAGTAGACGTAAACGTGATGGATTGCTGAGCTGACATCTCTAATCGCATTACTTTCTATCCTGTTCTGTGATGACAGCTGTTTTATGTGCAAGCCTCACCCACTGTATGAAGTACAGGGCTCTCATTTCTAAACGCGCCGTACGCACCACGCAAAGGTTGTGGTCTGTAAAAAACAAACTTGACGGGAGAATGTGCTCACCTGTAGGTAAACTCCGACCAATGCGTACACACATTATGGAGAAAAGGGAAACTGGCGACACAGACGGTGAGGTGGTGAAGCCAGATTGTAGAAATAAAAAGTGAGAGGCATTATTCTGCTCATAACAATGCATCTCACATTTAATTTCACTTCATATCTAATGTTAATTAGGCTATAGATCCATCTGATCATAAACGTCCAGCCAGCAGTATTATTTGTACTTGTGTTTGTAGTGAAGTATATAAACAGAAATGCTACAGAAGAAACTCAGATGAAAGTGTTTGCTAACTAACTAATGTGGTCATTGTCTGTTGTAGAAACCTAGGATCAGATCAAACAGCATTGAAGAATGTATACTGTGCATTAATCACTAAAACAAAAAAAAAAAAGTTTGTAAAATAGTCACAAAATTAAATCCACAGGATTCATTGACAGAGACTCAAATTCTCCAATTTGGAAGTACCACTGACTGTCACAAAAATAATGGACCAATCTGTGCCCAAGGACACAAACCCATCTCAGTTCCATGCAAATGTACTTGCATTATTGCTCTTGCTATTAAAAGCCGATGTGCAATGAACCAGCAGTGCCATGCTTCCTGTTTGTGCAACAGGCGGCCCTTGTCTCATGTCATTTGATGTGATGCGTTGCTGTTAGTGTGTTTTACGCTTAACAGAAAGACAACCCCTACCAGAGGCCTGCTTTAATCTGTGTTCTTATGCAGCAAACGTTACAACTGGAACGCCATCCTACTGCCTACTAAGAGAGACTAAGAGAGACAGATCCCCTAACATGATCTCCCTGAGGGAAGTCCATCCAATAATGCCCCATAACTAGCCCCTCTAGGGCAACTTTCCCCAGGCATCTGAATCCCCAGTTGAAACTTTACTTTTTCTGTAAATGGAGATTGATGCTATACATATTAAGAGTAAGAAGTGTTACGTTAGGTTGCAAGGGATCTACCATCAATATAATAATAATATGGCATTAAGTTAGGCTACATCCTCAGTGCTACTAGAACAAAAACAATGTCTGTCTAGATGACTTTTTTTTTTTTTTTGCACCGTTTCAGAAATAATCTCCATCTGGGCCATCACATACAGTGGGCATGTGCATGTCAGTGTCCCCATTTAGAAAATGGTTGGTTGCTCAGTTGCAGAAAAGACTAGAAAGACCAAGGACTGTATAATGATGGATGACCTGACATATTTCTTAAAAATTGCATCTGAAGCATCTTGATCGCCCCCTGCTGTCTGGCTGCTAGATAGATCTCAAACCTCCTTGTTGAGAGATGGGTTATGTCAAACTAAATACTCAAAGTACGTATAAAACAAGTTTTCCCCAAAGTTTTCTCTCTTTTTTTGTCATTTAATGTACTCCTTACCAGGCTGGTCTATGGTCAAGGGTTCACTTTTATGATGTTTGTTAATAAGTTATTTGATCCAAAAAAGGGAGCGTAATGCCATGATTGACAGCTAACCCCAATCCACAGGATCTCAACACTGTGGCTTCATCAACTGATCACTACTGCGCAGACTCTGGCGCCAAATGACGTCACTGATGCAAGCTGGTAGCGCCTGTATCCGTGATCTTTTGGATAAAATTTTTGTAAAGCAGTAGACACATAGTTTATCTTTATTTATATTCACTGTTTGTAAATGAAGGATCCAGTCAGAAAGGAGCATTGAGATGACCATGTCATTATTTCCAAAAGTATCAATACCTGCTGTTTCAGACCACAGAACTAACTAAGTTTTTATTTTCGCTGTGTCAGGTGTGAATGTAGCATGAGTTTTCCAATTTAAGATAAAAACATACTGTGACTGCAGTCTTAATTTCACTGGTTGGTGTTAAAATTTTCATCTACTTCATGATCCGTGTATCCACAAGTTAATTCATCTGTCAGTCAGTGCTGAAGTCTTTCAGTGATTGCCCACTGGATATATTCTTTTACCTGTATATTTCCGAGTTAGCAGTTATGCAGGAAGTTATATAAAGACCTAATTATGTGGTCTGTGTATAAAAAGTATTACAGTTACTATGTATTAATCAAGAACTAAGTATTGTCCTCCATATTTGAAACTGTATTAATAAAATGGCTGTTGTTTTTCTTGTTTATTGGAAAAATATTTTTTGGACTGCAGTTATATGTATAAGGTGTTTTGATGGTTTTGTATTTTTTCTATAATGCGGCACTGTTTAACTAAGTTATTTATAACCTTCTTTATTTTGATATTCATAACGGTCTTTAACTAGATAATGAATTAATATAATAAACCTGTGATGACCGGTCGACTAATGGCTTGAACTACCAACCTCTAGTTTACAAGGAAAATCTTCAGTTGGGGACAGATTTACAATATTTCATCTCATAGTTAGCGTTCACTCCATTGAGACGACGCTTAAAAGATGACCAGGCTCAGCTGTGGAAGAGCGAGGTCTAAGAGGACAACTCAACAGGCCATTAGTGCTCCATAAATGATAATTTATGCGTCCATGTTGAAATCTGGCCATGGGAGCTTCATCACCGGCTCCTTCAGAGTGTCTTCTGCCACTAATTACCGGGTCAAAAAAGCAATTTGTACCATCCGAGAACAGCCTCCGTTCTTTCCCACATTCTCTCTCTATGTCTCTCTGACACTCACACACACACACACACACACACAGACACAGAGAAAGATGAAAAACGCACATAAACACCCCGCACATTATGCAAAGGCACCAGCTGCTGGTAACACCTCCCCAACAGGCTGGCAAGAGGGCGAGGAGAGAAAAAGTGGTGGGGGAAGATCATGGTTGGTTGGATGGGTTGGAGGGTGGGAGGTGATGAAAAAGTGAGAACGAGTTAGAGCGGCGGAGGGGTGAGCAGGCATAATGAGTGCTGTTATCAGCTTTGTTTACAGGCCTCTCTGAAAAGGGGTTGAAAAGTTGCATTAGATGTTACGTGTTTGGTGCCATCGCCTTTCTTATCCTACATTTAAGTCTCCCACACAATTTGAGAAATGTTGTATACCTACTTTTCTTTTCATAAATATACTAAGTTTTTTTGTTTGTTTGTTTTTTTTTAAGAAAAAGACAGGCAGAGCAATGCTTGAGAGGTGCTTCTAAAACTGTGTAGACTCTCACTTAGTGCTGCTCCCTCCCTGTAGCAGAAACTGAGGTTGCAAGACACATTTGTGCTTGATGCATGATGTGGCTGGGGAAGAGGTTGAGGACACACAGGATTTGTGTTTGCGTGCTCTCCTCAGCCCTGCACATGGTGTAAGGGAAAGGCCAGTGCTTTCAGAGGCATGTCAACTGGACACATTAACTCATAAAATACCCCCTCTCCATGAAATATGCAGGGCCGGGCCACGAGGATGGAAGTTGATGATCCATAATTGATGTAAATGAGGAGCTCTCCCATGGCAAACACTGTGCAAATCTGCCTTTCTGTGTGTGTGTTGCAGGGGAAATAGACTTGTGGGCTGAACGTTGAGTTGCCAGAGGTAGAGTCATATCTTGTACCATCGTGCAACCAAGCTTCAGAAAGACTTGCAATACAGTTTAGAACAAAACAAAGACAATGTATCACACAGCGTGCCGCAGAGTTCGTGAGTGTATCTGGCACTGACAGAGGAAGGAAGGTAGAAAGGAAGAGAGAAAGAGTGGAAGCCAAACACGGGGAAATCTTTGTCTTGACACAAGCACAAATTGAAATCTTCCATATTGACCTTGTATGAATTGATAACATCCTGGCACTTTAATAATGGATGCACCCCCTCACCCCCACCCTCTTTTTTCAGATTCCATGTCTGCCAAGTGGCTGGATGTTTCACTTGGCTGGCCTGCAAGCAGAATGAATATTTTACTGAACATAACTGCCATCTCTCTCTCTCCATAAGCATCTCTGACATGCAAACGAACAAGACGATCGTGTTCACACAGGATAAGTGAGGTGAGGGTGATAGCACGCTTTGCCGATGAGCTGATGCTCCCTCCCTGTTTTTTTGATTTCTCACTTATTCTCTGCCACAAGTGATCAGGCTTTACTTCACCTACACAGAGATGTGTTATCAGTGTTGGGCATGTTATTTAACAATAAACGTAATCATGCATTACAAATTAGAAAAATTAAACACGATAACTTGCATTTTTTCCAACAGGAGCAGGTGTCAGTTGCTTTTGAGCAAGGAAATTTATTTTTGACCTTAGAAAAAATAGTGTAACAAAATTATCCCAACTTATGAGATTTTTGTGGCGCTCTAAGCAGCATATCATGGTTTTTTATCAGCCAATGGATGGTTCAGAACAGAAACATGCATGGATAGCAATCCCTCCCACGTGTGTGACCACCTGCTATCACGTAACAAAAGTCCACACACTGTACACTTTTCTGTATTTAACATTTGCGGAAGCAGAGCACAAGACATGGTGGTTTAAGAAGCTATAAGGCTATGGTGTGGAGGTAAGGCAAAGCAGACAAAAAAAATAATAAGGCAAATAGATATGAACACAAAGGAAGTAAAGACAGTAAAATGATTAATATGAAATGCAAAATAATAAAAGCTGTATAGAAAATAAAAACATAAATAATTAACAGGTTTTACAGAAAGAAAAGTTTTAAGCACTCACACTAGGCCAGGGGTTCCCAAACCTTTAAGACCACGACCCCCAAAATAATGGTGCCAGAGACTGGGGACCCCCATTGACCACGGAGGTGGCATATAACGTTCTCCGCCGCACACACACACACTCTTAGGCCTACGCAAACATTAATACAACACAAAAGAACAACAGCCTAAAAGCTGTAATATTATTCCATAGTATTTAAGAAAGTATATAACAAGAATTTGTACAATAATGGGTTAAGTATGCAATATTAAATTTTTTTGTAAAAATGTATTTGGTTTTTGAAAGGCATCTCGTGACCCCACCTCCAGGTCTCACGACCCTCCGAGGGGTCCCAACCCCCATTTTGGGAACCACTGCACTAGGCAATCTGTACCATGCACCAGCATGTGACGAGCACGGGGACATAAGGCTGACAAGCTGACATTGGGAGGGTTAACTGAATAAAAATATTTGGAAAAATTGACTCACAAAAACATGTCTTCCCTGTGGCACTTTAAGCAAGCAAACTAGCTCAAAGAGCTAACAAACTTTGAGACAGTTAGCAAACAACGACGGCTGAATTTACTTTCATTGATTCATATCATGGAGCTGTAAGGAGAGACTTAAGTCATATTTCACATAGCAACCCCCTCCCACAAAAAACAAAGGAACAAACTCACTTCATTGCAGTCTTTTGCTGTCATTAACAGATGCTCTACTCGACTACTTCTACCACTACTACTATTGTGCTTTCTCTCCTCTCCTCTTTGTGTGTGTCACCGTTCCAGGACACACACTACACTCACACACACATACACACACACACACACACACAATGCAAAGCAGAGGAGAGACAGGTAAAGTTACTCAAGTTCAATAAAATTTGTCAAATTCATGCAACTTATCTCAGTTTTTCATACCAGCCAACCTGAATCTGGCAACATTTTTATTATTTTAAGAGGTGGTGAGACAAAATTGTGGTACAAAAATGGCAATCATAATTTATAATAGATCACCAGTTACAGAGAAGGTAAAGAGCTACGGGTAATATTTTCTCACCCGTTCTAAGGGGGCAATCAAAGACAGAGCTTCCAGACACTAAACAACTAAACTATAACCATTTTAAAAGAGTAACTTGTTCTTCAGAGTGTTTTTTTTTAAGAGTGTAGTGGGACAATCCCTTTCCTCCTTGCTTCTTCATGGCCAAATCAATGGTCATTGTTTTCCTCCTGTGACCTTGTGAATTAACACAGGGACAGAGCTTGGATGTAGTTACCGCTGCCTCTCTCTTACAGAGACTTCAAGGTCATTTTCTGATTCACGTCAAACAGGAAGGAACACGTAGCCTCTGGTTTCCCCTTTCTTTCCGACTAACCTTTTTATTTATCTTTCCGTGCCTTTTCTGTGCCATCTCTTCAGCTGAATGGCAACTGTCAAGCCTTAGTATTCATCAAGACTCAATCCTTGACTGGAGTCTTGATTTTCTTCACCCTCGCACACCCTTGCCAAATTCCTACAGGCAAATAGCTATGAAAAATTTACCAATAATTCCTCACCTTGTGCTGGGCAGCTATTTGTTGTCCGGTTTTAAACTGTGTAAAATAATATATTATTGAATTCCGGGGAGGAGAGTAGAGAGGAGACAGGCAGAGGGAGGGCAAGGCACAGAGGGAGACCAAGGTCGGCTCGTTTTGCCCGAGGAGCTGTCGATCAATATCATTTGGTCAATAACTTCTTTATTACTATCACTATCACTCCAAGCAATATGATTTTTAAAACTTTTCTCTCTGTTCAAATATTGAACTATGTGCCAACTAAAATGCAAAGCCCCACCGCATAAAAGCTAAGTGGATGCTTTGCTATTCTAATATTTGATATTCAAACATATTCATCTGACTGGGGAATAAATGAGATGTGCTCCATCTCCATATTACCATTTGTCCTTATTTTATATTTCACATATTGATTAGGCCGGTTTTTGCATAATTATCGATTAAGGGCATGACTTGCCAATGTCTGATGATTCTTTAATATTTGCATAAACTCATAATGTAAAAGTGGCTGCTTTCGGAAAGATCTGCAACCCCTTGCGGCTTGGCGAAAAGATGTTCACAGCCGGAGGAAATTTTACAGATGAAGCTTTGGCCAACTGCAACTGCATTAATCCCACAACTAAAAAAAAACAAACTGGCCCTGAAGATTAATGATTCTTCTATTTGTTTTATATTTGTTTTATGTTGCTTATTTTAGTATTATAACTGCTAGGGTAGACCCATTTCATCCCATTAGGTCTTCTCTTTTTGCATTAGTTTTGAGCACTGTCTGTTGGTCAAACTTGGTCATTAAGTCAAGTTATAATCCTTAAGATTATATTTTCCAGTTACGGCTTTAAAAGTTAAGAGCATTTTCTGAGAGGGTTTTATGAACACTTGTATTTCTACTGGTATTTCCCAAAGCAATGTGCAAGGACAACTTTGCTGGTATGTCTCCCTAGCTTCAAAACGTGATAACTTTGGCTGTGAGTGGTGCTGGAGGTGATGCTGAATCAACTTTATAATATGTTTGCATACTGCCGCAATCTGTGGTTCACTCCTGATAAACTCAGCAAGACAGTTTTCTCTTTGTTTGACCAGGCATTTTATTAATAGTAAAAATCAGATTATCACTTTGTACTCTGAGACTTAGCACCAAAACACATGTATGGTCCAACATCTGTGTATGTAAGTGTGTATGTATGTGTGTCTGTCTGTCTGTCTGTCTGTCTGTCTCTCTCTCTCTCTCTCTGTCTCTCTATCTATCTGCCCTGCCATGACAGAGAGGATGAGAGGATATGTCTCCTTTGCTCTTCATGATGTAAACAGTTTCACTTTGTTTGAGAGTAAGGGCGAGCGAGCTGAGAGCACAAGTGGGTGACAGAGAGACATCGCTGGAAAGCTTGAATGACAGAAATACACAATTATAGTATTAGCGGTCAAGCACAATTTTTAAAAAATTCCTTCAGTGGCAGCTGCGGCGCACACACAGTAACCCTGTGTATTGACTAGTAGTTATATAATTTTAGAGGTCGTGAAAGAGCTGAGAAAAAGAAATTTTAGCTCTCTTTTACATCATCTTCCCCTCTACTCTAAAGTGCACGGCTGTCTCTGGTCATCATTGTAGCAGGCATCAACTGTGCAAAGTTCTGTGTCTTCAAATACCAACCCAGCCCTGTCAAAACATAAAAAATACAAACGTGACTAAATTATTTAGGAAATTATATAAATCACTGGACACCCATTTTAAAACTATTCAAGGCTAGTTTAAATACTGTAGTAAAGTTGTGAGCATTTTATTTCAGTAATGCTGATCTTTAAATCACACATCGGCATTTTTAAAGACTGATGTGAGGTTTGAAAATAATCCAGGAACATCTTGGGCTTTAAAAAAAGAGGAAGTTATTTAAGACTGTAGGGAGGTTGAGCCTGCTGGATGAGTCCTTGTATTCTTTCTCCTGCCACAGTGACAGTCATCATCCACAAAGAAGGAACTTGCTCCCCAGAGCCAAACAGTTAATGTATTTTACAACTCAATCTCAATGCTTTTTCTGTGCCATTCTTATTCCTCTCGCCAGCCTCACTCTGCAGCACATGCTGAAGGCCAAAAAAAAAGAAAAGGAAAAAAAGAAAGAAAAGAAGAAACAACAATAAACACAAATGCAAAGAAAGTAGAATAACCCATAAAAAACCCTGGCAGTTTCCCAGACTCTGGGAAGGATAAAGACCTTTTTACTGCCATGTGTAAAACAGGTTTACAGTCACTTAACACACAGGGAAGGAAAGAGTAGTCTTTTCAACTGCTGCAGAGGTACAGCAGACTTCAGACTTTTCATATTTGGTACAAAGGTGCAGGTCAGTTAAGTTTCAAATAAGATAATAAATGAGTTCCAATAAGTCACAATGCACCTAAGTAGATCTGAACATTTATGTCTCCCCAAAATTCCTCTTAATCTGCCATGTTCCAAATTTTACCATTAAAAATATAAATGTTTAGTAATAATCTTTTTTTGTGCCTTTAGGTATCTGCAGTTCAAACAGAAATCAGACTTTACCTGAAAGGATAGCATCTGTTAAAATCGTATAAATAAAGAGAACCACTGAAAAACAAAATTGTTTGTGCTTCTCTGATTCCCTCATCAAGGTATGCAAATAAGGATTTTTCTTTTCATCCCTCCATGCTCCCAACAGATCAGCACTTCACAGAACAAGTCCGAATTTATATCTGGTGAAAGGGAAATACAGTAACTGTTTAAAAGTTTTCATTTCACATCATGCATATTTTTTTTTCTTTTACTGTACCATATTATGCCGCTGCAACAGTTAAGACTGTGAAATGAATCTGTAACTGTCAGTGTCTTGCTGAGTCTGGGTTAGGGTTATCCTGAGAATCATCTTGAACGGCCACAATTAACTCGAGCAATCGCGTCGCAGTCTCAACGCAGAAGTGCTCGGTTCAGTCTTGCAGTTTGACGTCATTACTTGCCAAATACGGTTATTCTTACACAGTTAACAACCAATCATATTGCTTGATTTTAGCTATCCATTTGACTGAAAAATTAAGCTAAAATCAAGCAAAATTCAAAACATCCATCAGCATATCAACCCCCAAACCATCATGTATAATTGAACTGTAATAATTATCATCCCCAGACTAAATGGTTTGAGCAAATAAACTTCATTACATTTTACACGGACGATACTTGTACTCAAGATGTAGGCTGTTATCTGTACCAGACACTCATTTTAGCTTAGTATTTGGCTCAGCCCTTGTATTTGGTTTCTGCATAGGTCCGCCAGAGGCCCCTAATTTGGCCTGGAATTTAAGAAACTGGATAAGGATGACCCCAGTACCCAGACCTCTGACCCCAGTAATTGTTGTATTTGTTGACATGGTGATCTTTGGTCTTACCCTGACTGGAGCCTCAGGAAACAAACAAAGAGAGCGCGGGGGACATAGAGAGAAAGAGGAAAGCTGAGGGATACAGACACATCACGAAAGTGGATGGACAAGGAAGAAACATGTTTATTACATGTTGTTAGGCAGGATTTTGGTTTCCACTAACCCCTCGGAAAAATAGCTGGCTCTGAAGCTGCTTAATGCTTCACTATGATCAACAGCTAATGGTTAACTAAGTGCTGCTTGTGCGGTGAAGGTGGAAGACCAAACATCTCATTGATGGCAACATCATTAAACCATGAAAATTGACAATTTTGCTGCTCATAATAGTCTTTTCTTTGTCTCATGAGAAATAAATCATCTTCTCCTTTGAAATTAATGTATTCTGACCCATTTCGCCTAAGTCTCCCCTTAGGAGAAAAAAGGAGCAGAAGAATAAATAAGTCTAAGACAAATCCTGTGCAATTTGAGATGAATAATAGAAGCACATACAAAGCAGAGTTTTGTTGCTTCACTTTTTTTTTTTCCCTCAACAAATAGTATGGACGAGCACAAGTTCTAACTCAACGACTCCGGACTTCTTGGACACTAAAGAAAGAGAAACAAGACTAGAGAAAAAGAAAAACACATGAGGAACATCACTGAGAGGTATTAAAGGCGACAATTTCAGTTTCACCATTTTCACAGAGTTGCCTCCTTTCTTTTCTCTCATCACCACAATAAGCAAAAAAAGAATAGGAGCGAAGAATAAGAGAAATGTCAGCTGGAGGTCAGGCTGGCATACTCAATGCCTTTCGTTTTACATTCAGAGGGTAAAGAAAGGTTAGCATTGTCCGATTTCAAGTATAACTACACTTTACTTACACTGCACTTCGCATACACTTAGTTACTGTTATAATAAAAAAGAATGGGGAGACGTTGTTGTACACACTCTAGCACATATTATATCACAGACGATGTACCTATACACAGACAAACATGCAAGCCAGGTATGCACAGATATACATTCAAACACTGTTCGTGATATATATAGTGAGCACTGGGGAAATAAACCCTAAATACATTCCGACACACACACCTGCCCCCTTTTTGAGAGCCTCTGGGGGACTATAGGCCCTGACCTCAAAAGTCAAACTCAGTGTAGAGCAAAATGGTTCCACATTTTCCAAATATCCACACAGGAGCATGTATGTTTTCATAGCAGGACTAACAGGACAGAAGGACCCTCTGACCCCAAACCTTTTCTTGAACATACTTCCTGGCATCAGCGTATATCAGTGTTTTCCACAAATATATTCGGATGTCAAAAAATACTAGAAATTAATATTTTTATATCTAATATTCCCTAATATTGGCTATAAGAAGAATATTGGAATTTCTCTGTCTCTGTTTGGCTAGTGTTATTTTCAGCACCAGCCAAAGATTTAAATACTAACCTGTTCTTCTTGTATCTGATCTCTGTTACTTACCTAATCCCCCAATAAACTTGATATGATGATAGTGCTAGCAAACAGTTGCCTATTTACAATTCCAGTGCACAAAGAGAAATATAAACGTATTTGGAGAGATTGTTTTTTGGGGGTTTCCTGATGAATGTCTGTCCAATATTCAGTCCACTTCCAACAAGGTTTCATCTTAAATAGCTGGTTCTTTAGTTACTGAATGCCTATATCCCCCAGCTTATCGCATGTCTGCTGCTGTTTAGTGCTGCAAGTAGTGAAGATATGTTCATTTCGTTTTATTTTTGCTAAAAACAGCTGCCTGCTGTGGCTGGAAACAGAGGTCATGCCAGGCTTCCATGCCGTATGACAAAAACAGTGAGCTAAAACAGGCCAAATGCTTTGTGGAGCTGAGGGACACTGCAGAGCTGAATTGTTATTCTCTGTAGATTCTTTACCATTAGAAATATCTTTGAATGGCACGTAGTCATTTAATCCATTGTTAATATAAAGTATGGATTGGTGCAGGTTTGAGCTGTAGCTTGTATAAAGGTATAAATATTTTGTCTAATCTAAACAATGAGTATAAGGAGGTATGACGTGTAAAAGAGTCAAATGAAACTGAGTCCAGAAATCACTTAGCAGCATATTTTTCAGTTTGAATAACCACAACATGGCATTAAACATGTAGCGTGACACTGCTTGTGTTTCGCTTATGTACAAACATGAACATTATGACGGCCGTTTAGCCTGTACCTTGTATGCAACATTGTCTAGGCATGATTAGATTAAGTAACTGAGAGAGTGTTATTAAGAGTAATAGCTGCAGGACAAATATCTAACTAACTTTGTGGAAAACATCTGCACCCTATATTAGTTCTGCTATACTGTAAGTGTAGTTCCCCTCTTGATTTAAAAAAGAAAAAAGAAAAAAGAAAAAAAGATTTGTAACCATAACTTCCATCTTTAGGCTTCAGGTAACCTCCCAACCTCATCACTCACAGAGAAACATTCATTTTGGCAAAGGACACACCTTTGACATATTTCCAATGCATTGTCAATTATTTCCTCCTCAGCCTGTATTCATTCAAATTACTAATGTACAATGTTGCCACAGTCATACTAATCATCCTCTGACAGGGATATAGATGCCAATTTCCATGTAAAAAAGCCTTCATTACAACACGAGGTCTCTGGCGGTGTGGTTGTGAAGTTCCACATGGCTAATAACAGCCTGGAATCTCCTCAGGACCCTGATCTTTTATTCAAGTCAGCCCTTGTGCAGTCCAACAAACTTCATTTATATTGCATGTCCTAGTCAGCAGTATGGAGAGATGAATTAGCCTACACAGTCGCGGACACAGTGATTACAGGCTGACAGGCGACTTACACACCCCCCTGCAAAGAGCCGAACATGTCTTCATTTTATTTTTTTCCCTCTTTCCTCTGTCCTTCTATGGCCCGGAGCAGCTTATACAAGGGATTCTAATAGAGCAGAGCGCAGGATAGACGAGGCCATGGGAGTTTTAATAATGAATGGATGGCAGTGGTGATTGGAGAAAGAGAGGCAGGAAGTAAAAAAGAGCTAGTGAGAAAGAGAACTGTGATTAATGGAGCTTTGTGGACTATTTTAACATCAATAAAAATGTACATTCATGTTCAAACATTAGTTGTGTTATTGTGAGCAGGTGCATGGTGAGGTTGTCTATGTTAGCTTGCCTACATTTTACAATATGGGCTACCAGGTCAGATTTAGTGGGAAATGTATTTAAATTCTTTACTGATTCTTAACTAATGCAGACATAGTAAAAGTTGAATGGTTTCTGGTCATTAAAGGTGATGTAAAAAGGGAAAAGATGATGTGCAAAGCTCAGGTAGGACTGGATTTCTTTCTGTGGTGACAGCAACAGGTACGTTGTTCTTTGTCAATATATAACCTCAAAACTTTGTGTTAATTAATTTCTCTAGATGTAACAAATATCATCATTCCAGCACTATCTTTGTGTTCTGTGACATTAGCAGACGTGATTATGGTCATTTGAAATTCAAAGGTAACAGCCTTCCTGCGTTGATGCGGCCATAACATAATGCCACACCCCTATATGCCTACAATGAGGTAAGCAGTTACATCTCCAAAGGCTGGTGGGAACCTTTTCAGAGAAAGCAAATAAGTTGGAAAATCAGTTGGACAGCACCAGATCATTTGTGGCAGCAGTAATTGTGTTTGGAAACACTGCCCCACTGACAGAAGGCGGACTCCTCTGTGCACCCCTCTGTGTCTGTGTAGGTTTACTCCAGTTTCCTGGCATGGTCCATAAGACACATATTCAGCTCATATTGGTGGATGTATATGTATGTATGTATGTATGTATGTATATGTCAGCTTGTGATTGACTGGTGAATGTCACTTGCGTGTGTCGGGACAGGTTCACCCCCTGTGACTGTGCACAGAATAACAGGGACTATGGATGGATTAAAGCTGGAGTAGGCAGTTTTTCTTTGGTGTCACTGGGCAAAAAGTCAATAATAATCATTCAGCATATTGTAATTCAGGCAGTCTGACGGAGCACTACACATCTTCACCCCTCCTTGACTCCATATTCAGACCATGAAGGGACTTTCGGCCTATCATGGGTCATTTCAGAGAGCGCATGTTTCTATTGGCTGCTCTACAATGTGCATCATAGTGACAGGTGATGTCACTGTGAGCTGACTGGCTGTTGAAAGATCATGTGCCTTATGTTCTTAAACTTGCTCTTGCAACAATAGTGTGTGCAAGCAACACCGTCATCAGACTTGAATCAAGCTAAGACTGAGACAAGCTGAGAGTTTATACCGCTGGATCTTTCCCTGTAACCTTTTTGTCACGTCGTGAATCTTTGGTGCAAACTGGACTTGAAAGAGAGAGCAACAACAAACAAAATAAAACGCGAGCCGAAGCAAAAACAGGGAGGGGAGTGTGCAGCAGAGTTGCTTCCTTAGGAGTCTCATGCTACAGCTAGCCTAAATTCCAGATGTTGCCAACCCCAACTTTAATTGAATTAACAAATGAAATTTTGTTGAGCCACACTTATGAGTTTGAATTAATTGCATACAAAAATGTATCAATTACAACACAGTTAAAATTACAATACAATTGGAAGGTGACCAGTACACTCACAGCTCAACTGCGTCAGTTAAGGTGTAAAGTCCTCAAGACCCAAAGTGGCATTAGGTTCACTTCTCTCTCCAGTCCAGTTATCTGCTGCTGTTTATTGATTTTTGCAGTTTTATATGTTATTGTCTGCACTACTTAGTTAAGAGAGGTGAATTAAAAGAGCAAAAAAGGTAGAAAGCTGAGAAGTGAACAGAGAAAATAAGAAAAGAAGAGATTTAGGAGAGGAATAAGCCTGAGATTCAGTAAAAAAAAAGGAAGGGGAACATTGTGTGTGTGTGTGTGTGTGTGTGTGAAGAGGGTTGTAATGTATTCAGGACAGGCCTGGCCAACCACTGCTATCAAAGGGACCTGCCTGACGAACTGTAATAACTGGAAAATTATTTTGATAGCCTGAAACAATCTTGGATATCACAGAACTTTATTAAAATAATATCAAATCAAATTAGCCTGTATCCCCATAATGAATTAAGTAACAGGTTACGCCGATATTAATCTCCTGGCTGGCTCGCAGGCATGACGGCTTCAGCATTTAATCAGGGCTAGCGCTCACTCTCTCTCTCTCTCTCTCTCTCTCTCTCTCTCTCTCTCTCCGCGGGAGGGTCTTTTTACACACACATCCAGGAGAAATCCTCGACAAGTCGACAGCCCTGTAGCTGTGTGACGGTTAAGCGAGGAAGGCTTCAAAAGACACACACACCCTCTCGCTCTCCCCTCTAAATAAGGAGGGTGATTTTGCCCCCCACCCCCTCGTCACTCGCCCCTGGTGAGGTTATTCAAGAGCAGAGGAATCAGTGTCTCGGATGTCTGCGTATATATGTGTGTGCATGTGTGTGTGTGGATTTAGGGGGTTCTCAGTTGGGGATGTGGGGAAGTGGGGTCTCGGGAGAGTTGTGATTAGCAGCTGACCCACAGGGAGGGAAAGGAGAACGGTTCCCTTCCTGAACCCCCCCCCCACTCCCCTCATCTTTATGACAGACTAATGCAAATTTAAATTTAAAGGCGTAATAGTCTGTAGGAGAGATATGACAGAAATGACATAAAATTATGTTTTATTGCCCATTGTAAGATAGCCACAAAATAAACATACATAATGGCGCACTTAGCAACATCAAGTCCATCTGTCTCATCAGGCTATGTGACAAAATTAAACTTCAACTGAGGGAAATTCTTGCTTTATTTGAAATACTTACAAATTTGACCTGCTGCTCTCAGGTGTTGAGCCCACAAAGTAGCAAACTGGTACTTGAAGACTGTCTAAATGAGGTCTTCCTGGAAAATGTTTACATTTGTTATACCAGAATAATTCAGTCAGCATCAATACTGTTTCCTCTGACTCTGGGCGTATCCTAGAACAGATCACGTTCAACAGTGATCTCATGCTAAATCAAATATCATAAACTTTTTTGAATGACTCTTGATTTCAGGTGTCTGTTCTGGCAATATAGATTCAAATTAACAAACTGAATCCACAATCACTTACTCTTTTAAGATTTAATTAACTTAAAAATCATCATTTTTTGTCATTAGTTACAGGTGTAGTATCACAACTGAAATTTCTACATGGAAACTCTGGTTTGGAACTGAGACCTTAACTAAAATGGTGGAGAAAAATATGATGGGATTAATGAGAAATGTTTTGGGCCACAACCGTAGACTTGAGACAGGACTACTTACGATTGAGCCCTAACTGCTGAATGTCCCAAACCTCAGCTCTGTTCAAGAGGAATTACATCACACTGAGGAGGTAATCATATTTAAGGCAAACTTTACTCTCAGAGCACAAAACACGGGCGGGGACTAAATACAGGAAAGCTTGATGAGTAAGTGCGGTGTCCTGACAGAGCTGAAATTGTCAGCAATGTTTGATCCATAATGAAAAGTCCCTTGACAGTTTTACATTGGCACTACTAGCCCTCTTGTTAGTTAGCTTAAAGGCCACATACTGATCTCTTGGGGACAATCGTTTTGGTAATTTACCAAAAGAAATACCAAAGAATATTTTTGTCCCTCGGTGGGATGAACCTGATGACCTCTGCCAAATGGAGCCTTGGCTATCACAGTGACATCCTCCATTAGCGTTCGATGCTAGAAGGAGGCAGCTTAACAAAGATTTCCAGCTAGTTAAGAGTCTTGACCTACAGTGACCTTGTGGTCCAAGCTGACGCTGGTTAGCACTTCCACACTGTCAGTGCGCCTCCCCTACATCAGCCACGCTGGAGCTAAAAATGCACCGATTCAGCCTTATCTCCACTGATACAGATTCCAGTATCTCAACCCAGGCGAATGTGTCAATACCAAATCAGATATCATTGACATTTTTTTTTTCTGTATTTGAAACTGGAATCATTTTGAAGTAAGACAATATGGAGTTGTTAGTTTGTAAGGACTAAAAGCAACTAATCATAAAAAAAAAAAAAAAATGATGCTGTGAAGAATATCTGTAGACTGCAGACCATTCACATCTGGCTGATATCTCATTAGTATCATCATTATGAGCACAAACACCAACAGATCGGATCAGACCTTCCTTTGTTGGAGCTCTGCTGTGCCCAACAGAGGAGGGCAGTGATGTCTAACATCAAATGAGCTTTGAGGTCAGTTGAAGAGAGGGTCAAAGAGGGAGAAGTTAGCCTTTACATATTTTGGGATATGGGATAAATGCACACATTTTCATGTTGTCTGTGGCCTCTCTAAAACAGCTGTCTCATCCACCTCTTTTTTGTGGGCTAGGCGTTAAGTAATAACACTGAGGAAGCACAGAAACACAAACTTGAGTTGGCAGCTTGTTGAAAGGTTCCTTTTACCAATTCTATTTTTATTTCTTTTATCTAAATTGTAGTAAAGTCAATTAATGCATTTTTTATTTATTTTATTATCTTCTAGTGTCAGAAATATTTTGGCAGTAGTTGTTTAATTGGCTTTTCTTACAATGGTATTTAAATAAAATCCGTTAGTCAGTCTCACCTACAATTTTTGTTCATTGTTTCTTTTATTCCTTTTCATTGGCAAATGATTGAACATGAGTGAAAGGAGGTGGAGAGAGGGTCTGTATGTATTACTGTACAAAAGCATACAAAAAGAACAGTTAAACTTGATGAATGTGTCTGTTTTTATGACGGCTGGCAACCAGCGTTGAGATGCACTACCTAAACCCACAAAAGTTGTTGAATCAGGAATGATCTTAGGGATGCTATATTATTTACACACCATTGTCATATGTGTAATATTCACACAATATAAATGGATCATTATAAAATATTTAAAATACATAACCCCTAAAAACTGATCTCCTGAGCCCGGTCTCAAGTGCAGCTCATGAAACGGTGAGAAAGGAGTCAGTGTGCCTCTTCTTTCTTCTTTCCAACACCTCTTCTGTTCCCCTCTTGTCCTCCACCTCAACCCCCCCGGCTGATATTGCTGTCGCTTCCCTCTTATCTGTCCCCCGCCTGCCGTCTTTCTTCTGCGCCCCCTCCTTCTTGTTGTGTTGCCCAGCGGACTGCGCCACACAGCCCACCTCGGGGTGGGAGGGATGGTGAGGACACTAAATCTTTTGATGCAGCCGTTTGTGGCGATAGCATCTGAACTCGCTGCGCCTTTGCCAGGCAGCGCTGACAGATGTAGCAGGACCCTTCCACAGCTCCCAGCTATTGGATATCTATTACTGCTGATGTTCTGTGTGTGTGTGTGTGTGTGTGTGTATGTGCGTGTGTGTGTGTACAGTGTATATATATGCTATCCAAACAAAGGCAACACACAAATGTCTTTATGAACAAATCTGTCACATCCATCAAGCCACACATCTACAATCACACACATGCCACATCATGCCTATACGCAAACACACACACACACGCACAAGGAAAATAAAGTCATGCCACTCATTTTCTCATATTCGTATCATATAAACCCATCTTTCCTATTAGACTCCCAGCACTTAGAGGAGCAATGGTGAAATATGAGGCGTTTTATCTTGCGATCCAGGTACATTCATTCCTGCACGTCAGGGCGTGTACGTCCTTGAACTTCTGCACTTGGTACACGCACACAACCCGAGCTCAGTGCAGATTCCCTTTTTATGGTCTCAAAGAGTGACACATTTGGTCTGGAAATGGAGCTAAGAATGCAAGCGACAAACACGTCGCAAAGTGATGCATTTCCAAAGTGTCCCTGCACCCATATGGTGACACGTTTCAATGACAGCATGAGGCCTGCTGATACCAGGGACACAATAACCAGCCATACATTCTGTGGAGTACTTTGAAGGAGACGCTGACTTCTGGAATGGAAAAGATTTTGTTTTAGATACACAAAGCAGGTGAGTCACAACTAATTATCTGGTTGAAACCAAATTCAAATAGCTCTTCCTCTTGATATGGTTGTGGAGTGCCTGTGCCTGTGTGTGTTTGTATGTGCAAGACTGACAATGCTTGTGTTCAAATATGCATGTGTGTGTCTGTTTCCTCCACTGGGGGTTTGAGTGTGTGCCATCTGGCAGCTCAGGAGGATGAGGAGGCTGGGGGTGGGTGGGTGCTTCCCGTTATGATGGCTCCTCCACCCCCTGTGCACTCCCCTGTGTGGCCCCAACAGACCCCCGTATCCCTCCCTCAGCCCCACCATTCAGACATGCTACAACATACACACACAAACGCAGCCTGCCTTTTTTTTTTTTCTCCTTCCTGCACAGCACCAACTTTATTTTATTTATCTTTTAGGATGTTAAGGACAGTTAAGTTCAGTGTTGAATGATTTTTGACTTCAGTTAAAACTCTTGGCTTTGGTTATCAATACAACATCAAAACTGACACTGGCATTACAGTTAATTGAATGCACATAATAAAAAGTGGTAAAATATCTTAGCTGTTACAGTTTTTGTTTGTTTGTTTGTTTGTTTTTTAAATACCCATTTTAAAAATTAACCAAATTTGTTTAAAAATCATTTAATAATACCAATATGATTAGCATTAACTTATTACTTTTACATGTATTTTGCAATTTAATTATGTAACTGTTACATGTAGCAAGTTACTCCCTAACACTGATAATAAAATTACGTTTACTTCATATGAAAGTTTTAAGTAATTCATTATTTGTACTATGAAATGGTTGAAATTACACCAGTTGTAACCAACCGATGTAGAGATCTGAGGGGTGCAAGATGTTTAGGTGGAAGAAAAAAGTTTTTCTACCATCAAAGCACACGCACACACACTGACAGAGACAGACAGACACACACACACACACACACACACACACACACACAATAATTACCAGATCTAAATCACCATCTAGCCCACTTTAAGCAGCATCTCCTGCCCCTGTGCTTCACTCAGGTTGCATCACGCTAACAATGGGCTAATGAGATTTAAGGATAGGGGTCTCAGCAGCTGCCAAATTACTGCAAACCAGGAGAAAATCTTCTGCTCGTTTACGCTCTCTCCCATCCCTCCACTTCTTCTTCTTTTTTATTATTTTTTTTACACCCACCCATATTTGTCATTCAAACCAGCTTTAATGGAGAAAGATCTATGCATATGTAAGTGACAGAGCTGGAAGCCCATTACCGGCATTCAGTGGAGCACTGTGGAGAGGCCCTCTCCAGGCTTGGATTACTGACCATTAGGGCTTATTTCTGTACCGTCTCCAGGCAATTATCCCCCCCTCCTGCCCACCCGCCCCGACTCACACACCTACAGCCAAAACACACAGACATACACACCCTCACCTCCGACACATTGGCATCACTCCCTTGTCCCCTCACCCCACCTCAATTTAACCATTTCACATCTTGAAAAGTCACATCTTGGAGAGTCTCTCTCAGAGTAATACCTGTCTGGGTGTTGACTTGTACATGCCTGTTGTTCAAAGCTCTTTATCTGCACCCAGCGTGGCAGCCATGTGTGTGGTGGATGGCGGCGGCGATAATGAGGATATTGATGATGATGACGATGATGATTAGGTCGAGTCAGTAGAAAATAGCTCCCAGTGTGTATGCATGCACCTGTAATTAATGTTGTCATCCAGGTTCTGCTTCCTCTCTAATGAAGTCATTGGAAAAAAGAAACAATGTGTGGTGAGAAGTCGTGAAGCGGGCAGATTTGCATTTCAACAGCGGCAACATATAATATGTTTTGGCACGTGTGTGATGAAAGAAAGAGGAAATTAAGTCGTGGCTTTCAGTGGATCTATTTATACATAAGTACGATATAAGCGTAGAAGAAAGAGTGAAGGCAAAAAAAAAAAGAAGATCAGGAAACAAAGATAGAGCAAACAAACTATAAGTTGTTCATTTGTTCATCTTTGTGTGCAAGTGTGTGTGTGTGTTTGTGTGTGGAGCCAGGTGAAGGCTTTGAGCGAGTTTTGAGCTTCGACCTGTTAGTGTGAGAGGCACAGTAACCTGAAGGCTAGTTAAGATCCACATGACATTGGCCCATTTCCAACAGCTGTGACCTAGCTGCCCACACACACACATACACACACAAATACACACATCACATGGGAAATAAGGAAAAAAATCAAGGTTGGGTATCATGATTTGCACACACACACACACGCACACACACACACACACATACACACACAAACATAAATGCAGATACTCCACACAAAGTAGCCTAGATTTCAACAATAAACTAAAGTTATAGTTGTACATTAAAGGGGTTGTGAGTTAGAAGCTGATGTGCATCTTCTCAAACATCAGGGCAGCAGCTGCTGAAGAGATGCTGCATGTAGACCACAAGCACTTTGAATGGCATCATTATATTTTCAGCATGATGTTCAAGAAGGCACAATTTTCTATATATTTTCTACAACACAGACCGAACAAATCCCTCCAGAAAACCTTTCTCTCACTGCTCTCTAAATGAAATGAACATAAACGCTCAAAATGCATTTGGCTTTCTAACGTTCAGTGGTAGAAGTTAGCTGCATTTAACTCCAGTCCAGTGAAAACATCACAGCTTGCAGTTGCTCTGTATGACAATGAAATGAATCAAGGAAAATTAATTGTTATTTTTGCAGTGCAAAAACAAAATTCTGATTTTGCTCATTTCTGCTACTACACAGGAGGGACATGTAGCTGCTGATGAATTCATACAGTTCCTGTGATTTAAATTTGAATCCATGGGAACATACATGGCAGCAATGTAAACACTGATGAAATCTCAGGACAGCTAAAATGGCCGACATCTCAGCATCAAAAATCTCGACATCTGGTGAACACCGTCCATCCACTTTGCCTGCACCTGAGCACCAAGCATTATTCATATGGACACAGAGCCCTCCTCCTCTCTGCCGACCATAGTCTTGTGCTTTGTCTGCTCTGAATAAGGCACGTCTATCTAGTGCAATAGCTTCATCCGGCGGGGTTAACCATGTCTCGGTGAAGATGTGTGCACAATAGTCTCTGAGCTGCTGCTGAGTGAGCATGAGTTGTATCTCCATCCTATTTTCCTGAGATGGTACATTTGACGGACAAAGCCTGGCAAAGGGACATCTTTAGGTCCATCTCTGATGCCACCTCTCTTTCCTCTTTTGCTCTCTCTTTCCTCCATAATGAAATATATGACAAAAAATGTGAACACAGTCACCACTGGGAATATAATTTAAGCCTGATAAAGATTGATCATGTAAAATGCATCTGTCTGTAGTTGTGGGAGTGCAATCAATGGGTGGAATCTGACACCGCACTATCAATCAAAATATACACTGTTGGTATGTACTTGTATTACGTTGACCCTCATGTCAAACATAAATCTATACAGAGTTTTTGTTTTAACCAAGCAAGAGCACAGCTGATGCGACTGTATACAACCAGTTAGGATTAGGACATCCCTACCTACTGTAAGGTTATAAAAAACAGCTTTTATGAGGGATATTCAAATAGGTTTGGTTAGCCAAAACCAAAACTTTTCTTCATCTGTTCAACTTACTTTATCAGCCGCAGCCATGTCCTCTTGTCTTTCTCATCACTAGAAGAGCAGGGAATAAAAATCCTGTCTTTTTTTTTTTTTTAAATTTGATTTCTTGAAGCAACACGGGACACTGTACTGTGGCGTATTGAAAAGATGGGGCTTGGACCTGGAAAGTGTTTTGAAATGGTGTTTTGTCACGACTTAAAGACCGGTGTTACCATAATATCCAAATATCACACAAACTAAAAAAAAGCAAAAAATGATTTTTCCGTTTTCTCATTTTGATTTTAAAATAGGAGAGGGCCGAATGTTTGTTTTTTGTTTTTATTGTATTTCCCTATGATTTCAAAACAGAAAATTGAAACAATTGTGCCGTTTGTTTTTTTGATTTGGCTTTGAAACGGAACAATCAAAGAACGAACCATGCACAGATTCAAATGCATTGCTGCCATTAGTCACTGTCAGGCTTTTGTGTTTTTACTCTTGAAATGTACAATTCTCAAACAGTCTTCTTACCTCAGGATATAGTCTTTGGTTTTGACAGTGTAGGCCTACTTCCATTTGTAACATTTGTTATTTGCTCATGTCGACCCTACTTGCTGCTGCAATGTCATGAGAACACTGCATCCCCCCAATGTGAAATTTAATGTCGTTAATTTTGCAAAAATCTGATGTTCATGTATTTCTTCACTAAGGAGGAATTAGTTCTCCCAACAGAATCCTAAAATGTAGAGTCTTTTCTACCGAATCTAGGAGTGTTGCCATTTGCCACAACTGGTCAGTGGTCTTTGTGTCTATAACTGAAGTACAAAAATTGAAATTTTGACCCGATAATGGGGCTAAACACAAGCTACGGGATCAAGTAAACAAAAAACATGAATGTTTGCACCATTACGTTCATGCATTAGCACTGCATGCAGTGGCTGCTGAGACATTTCACAGCATACCAACTTGCATGTTAAACAAAATTAAATAAACTGTGAATAAATAAATAAAAAAATTTAAGATTTCATCGGAATTTTTGTATTACATAACTTAAAAAATATATTCAGGCAGTCTTCATGTATACACTCTCTCTCGCTCTC
>JAPZDX010000003.1:2356267-2367422 GCA_029783625.1 Naso annulatus | reverse complement strand
AGTAGACTACCAGCAAAGGACGGAGGCTACATTATGGACTGATTTAGAAGGTAACAAAATAGAAGTGTTTGTTGGGATAGTTTATTTTATCGAGTGCAGTGAAATATTGTTGAAGACATTGACACAACATGTGGGATACGTCACAATGCTGCAAGATCCCCCCCAAAAAGTAATTGTGAGTACGAATGTTTTGATTTCACTTTTTCTGCTTGGCCTTGACTAAAGCTGGTTCTTTGATCTTGACCCCTTGCACAGTGCTCTCCATGCACAGCAAATTAAAAGAGGAATGTTACACTGTCTGTGGAGTGAGTAAAGTCTAACACTGCGCCTTTTTTCTGATCACTTGTATACGTCAGGCAATTTGTAAACATGGCAAAGTCCAATGTGAAATCTGCTAAATCACAGACAGAACTGACTCTTAAGACTGAGTTATGGAAGGGAGCTTATCAACACTTGTTTTGACAAAAGTCTTGCTAAACAGACATGAATGTTTTGCAACATTTCAAATTTAAGCTTCAGAAGAAGATCTTCAGAAATTTTCCATCGTAACCACAGATCCCTTTCTTTTTGAATGCTCTAACTTTATTTCTGTTGCATTTAGCAGAGCGTAAGTTGCACAGTGCAATGCATCAAAAGATCATTGTAACATAATTCAGGCTCAAGGTCACCGACTGTGACATGATGATCACCTGATGACAAAATTATTGTGTGGTCTCATCTTTGCATAATAGCTATATGTTACACATCTTCAACCAAGGAAAAGGAAAAACAAGGTAGGTAGAATGTTTGAATGAGAGATATACAAGTTCACAGTAAGATGACTTGCTGAATAATGCACATATGGAAACATATAGTAGTCACACAAGTTGATGCAGGAACAGCACTGACATTCATGCTCAGATTTACATACATACTGTGTAATGCACAGTCACGGATGCAGAAAGAGAGACATTTCCTCATGCCTATTGGGGATGCCATGCGTGTACTTTGGTTGGGGCAAGTCCATATTAAGTGTGTTTTCCATTGCAATTAAGGCTTTGGCCTGATCCCTTCTGACATGGTAATTGTTATTTCAAACACAGATTAATAAATCATGGACATCTAGTTAAGAATTAAAATAGGTCTTCACCAGTGCTGCAGCCCAGGCTAACCTCCACAGCCCGGTCCTTGCGTGCACGTGCTTGTGCACGCGCACAAACACACACACACACCAGAACTAAACACTGTGGGCTCTTTTTTTGTCAATCTAGGTACAGCGCAAACAAAGATTTTGTGCATCCTGGAGTGTAGGAGTTCCCAACTTCTATGGCAGCGTAGCTCCTTATTCACACCCAGCTCCTCTCATTCCCTTTAAAACTGCTGTGGTTCAACATATTGCCAACTTTGTAATGGGTGAGGAAGGAGCAGACCGGCACTGTTAGCTAAATTCTATGTGGAGGAAACTAACATACTTGTCTGGGAGGTTCAGGTTCATAGTCACCAGATTTACTGGACTGCAAGTAGTCCTCCACAGGCTGATGATGTTAAATTGCTTGAGAATAGGTCACTTACTTGCTATTACATAATTACTGAATTACTGTCGAAGTGAACAAAGAACACTACTCAAACATTACTCTGAAAACAGGTGCAGGAACAATGCTGAAGAGTGACCATAAGTAACCTACGCTCCCAGTGCAGTTCGTTCATGCACAACACTGTTGAAGAGCAATACTTTCAAAACATCATGTTAATGATGTTTATAAATGATTTGCACCGTGAGCTTTGAGCGTGCATAATTTACTTTCCGATCATCAATTAAATTGCTCCCTAACCTTTCTTGCTTAAATGATGCAGTGTCTAACTACTCTTGCGCGGCTAGCTAGATTACTAAACCAGCTGAGTAGGTGAAAAGACTTTTGAATTGCTACAACTTCATGTGTAATTTAATTGCAGTTCATTTGTAGTTGACTGGTGAAAAAATGAACAGCGGGTCCCAGGCTCTAACAGGCAAGCCCCGGTTAGGTGACCCTATGCTGAGATAATTTTAATCTACTAATAAAATTATGTTTATGTCAGGCCTCTTGTCTTGTGAGCATGGTGCTTTGCCTTACATGAACACATTTTTACAGTAGTTCATGTAACTGAACGTAATTTTATCTGTAATTCTGAATGTTCAGAAGTGTAAATTCTTCACTCTCTTTCGAATTAGGACACGACAACGCTCACTCTGGCACCTCAAAATCCATAAGCTCTGGAAATTCTTCATACTCTTTGATTGTTCATTCGTTCATTCATTTATGCAGGGAATATACAGTGTTGGGAACACCATTTTGATGGTGTTGGGTGGGAGCTCTGCTCTTGATCAGTGTGTTAAAAGACACAGGGATCGAAAACCAAAAAAAGTACATTTTAAAAGAATACGGAAAAATAAGTGATGTCATTTTGCCCTAGATGAGGTGTACTTATTGCAGTAGATTAATTGTGATTAGTATGTTGCGTTATTATGCAAAAGGACAGTAGTTTCACTGTATTATTCTACAGGCTGGATGCATTTCTGTATTACTACCGCACACTATAGTAATGGGTGGTCCCATTCTTTCCACAGTGCCGATTCCTTTGAATTGATACATGTAAATGTTTTGAACCTTTCAAGTTTTCGTTCAATCGTTGTTCACATTATGTTTCACTTTATGTCTTAACTCCCTGGTACTAGTATTACAGTCTTCCGCCCATCTCATGTTGTCTCATCTCAGGTTCATATTGAGGCACAAAAATAGCAACCCTAAGCAAGTGCAGAAAAAAGACCTTTGCACTTCAAGCAGCTTTGCTCTGGTACCCATCTTAACATAGTCTATGTATACAGACAAATGTACAACATGATTCATGAAATATATGGGCTTGTTTGCACAGAAGAAAACAATGTTCTTTACAGCACCTGTTTTCATTTATATTCCTGTCTGTCTGCTGAAACATTCTAATTACTTCCAAAAAGGGAATTATTCACCTGATGAAATATTTTCATAATGGCATCTCCCTTGAATGACATATCAGCCATCAGATAACATACAATCCTAAATTCTGGTTAAAATTACCTTGAAAAAAGAATTTCAGTAGTGTCAAACCTAAATGAATACTAACAAAAAGGCTACATCAAAAACAGAGGAAACAGACTGACTAAGAAAACACATGGAAGAGGTACGTCACAGAACAAGTTAATGTTTTATCTTTTAGAGACCCATTCACTGGTTAAAACAAAAGTGAAGAAAATGTGGTTTGGTTCAAAACAGTTGAGTAAAAGGTGCACATAAGTTGAGGCCACATAGAGAGACCTGCAAGCAGCTGATGTGCACATCAGTGCCATGTCACTGAGGATGTTTCAGTCTCTGAATTTGCTCCAGATGGACACACTGACATCATAGCTGAAAATGTGTTCACCAGCTGATGGGAACAGAGCAGGAACAGACCACATCAGTTAAAGAAATGCATAATTCCCCTCTAATAATATCTCGTCTGAAACAGCGGAATAAAAAAATGTGAATTTCTTTAAAATGAATGCATCTGTAAGGAGTTTGTTACTGAGCTAAAAACCATTGGTGCCATATCAGGGGCACTAAAAATTATTAGAACATATAGCCATCTATTGAATAATTAAATTACTGTGTTGTTATCATAAATATATTTTGTTTCAGATGTAGTACTAAAACCGTCTCTTCACAAACATTTTTTGCAAGAAAGTAAACACTGAGAGTGCCTCTGTCCCCCCACAACCATTTACACCGAGTCACCAGCAGAATCTTAGATCGACATGAAAATAAAAACACAATTACTGAATAAGATGCTTACCAATAATAAATTAAACCCACGTGCGTAATCCAAGAGTGCAGGACGGTATCAGCTGTCAGCATGAACAGTGGGTTAGTAAATCAGCTTTAAAAGTGCTGGAGCTATTGCAGACAGAGTTCTTGTCTGGACATTTGTTAGGATCCAAAAAATTTAGAAAGGAATAAACAGTTATGATCTAGCGTATCACTTATAAAATGTATCCACATTGTATTCACCTTGCATAAGTATGCGTAATTGTTGATTACTTTAATATCTCATTAATTACTTTTGTAATTAATTTAATTATCTTAAGTATTGTCCCTAAGTCAGAATCAATGCTGTATTTCGCGGATAATATTCTTTTTATTTCCTTAATTATGATTCTACTTTTAAATGTGGTTTTCATACGAGCTATAAACTGACCATTGATTAGGCTACATTTCTTAGATATCACCGACGATAGTTTACAGTTTCATGTGATGAATTCAGTATATGGACAGTGTCAAGATGTAGACACAGCTGTTGGAGAACCTTGCAGTGCAACACAGTCAGTTCACACATGCGAATTGGGAGAAAAGTTATAATTCGTAAAGGCAGTATTCCCTACAAAACAGATGGCGAAGGGGGCTTTGAAAATTGAGGATAAGCTTTCACTGTCTCCAATAACTAATTCAATTCAATGTACCTGCTGAAAAGCCAAAGCAGTTCATAAAAACAATTCAATGGAAAAATGCTGATTATTATAGTAATGAAATATTATAATAAAATTTAATATTAAAATATAATATGTAAATGTTGTATATATAAATAAATGAATTATATTTGATACAATTATAATTAAATATTCAATTACGCTTTACAGTGGACGTCTGTAGTTAATAAATATTACATACGAGCATCTGTTGATGACAAATTAAAAATATTTATGTCCAAACATAATCATTCATTAAAGATTCATGCAATAAAATAATGCTAGGCATCAGGTAGGCATGCCTAATACCACCTGCCTCTCTGGTGCACTGCCTCTCTTATTTAACACAGTAAACTGCACCAGCATCCCCAGAAGACCCCTAGTGTTGGATTATCATCATGACTTTATTTTATAAAGTCACCTAAAAGACACTGCAGTTCATGACTGGGCTACAACACATCTGGAAGGGATATATGATCGCCCGTGAGCACAACGGTTTCCTCCCCCGGGAAGCTCTTTGATGTAGGTGTGGACTAATATAATACCAACAGAGCAGCATCCTGGACACGGTGTCAAGTCCAGGGAGTCGCATATCAGGACAGGTACCACACCAAAAAAGAAAACAACACTGAAATTAAAATCAATTAAAATTACCAAGAAGTTGTTGTAGGGAGCCGTGCATTGAGAGCACAGGGAAAAAAAACTGTGAATTAATATTTGTGCTTGCTGGATTAAATTACTCCCTGTAAATTACGCCCTGTCTTTGGGAATTTGCCACACTAACTGTGTTAGCTAATTAGCTAACACGCTGGACATTAGCAGGCACATGTATACAACTAGCGATTTTTGTTACGTTTGTTATAAACAACCGGTCTGTAATACACTGAAACAGTATTAAACTAAGATAATCCAGAGGGGTGTCATAATTATTTACTTGAAAAAATACATTTGTGCGTTGTGGGAAATTCCTCCTACCTCTCCGTTTGTAGCGTGCCCCTGAAAAATCTCCGTTTGAAGGGCCACATAGCCCTACCACTTACCCCTACCCCTCTGCCTCAACATGAATCGGGAGACCCCTACCCCTTTTACGTGAATGCGCAAAACAAAGGAGTAGGGCTAAGGGGTGAATTGGGATTCAGCCTAATAGTTATGAAATGAGTTTTCAGTCGAAGTGCAAGAGCGCACCATATTTCGCACAGTTTATCCAACTGGTCTGCATGCAGTTGTAATTGTTCTTTTACCAGCCAGGTTGTCACTAGCCATGTTTTCTTGCATTGGGAGAATATCCAAGAAGATGGCAAAAACAGCCTTTTCTACTACTTCTTTTTTTAGGGAGCAGAAACAGTCATTTTTGCTAAGTCACAATTTATTCGACACAGCTGCTTCCATCTCCTATTTTGTGGATTAAGTGTTTTTTGACAAAGGCAAAAAGCACCTCAAACCAGCGTAAAAACTTTGTAAAATTTAAGACTTTTTCCCCCAAATTTTGCTGTCTGCATAATTCTAATGCAATATTTCAAAATGCGCACCAAACTACATCAATGGAAACAGGGCTGGCGAGATGTTAGCTGGAGACACCAACTTAGTGCACAAAGCAAGATTTGCTGTTAGTGAGGTAACTTTCGGTTTAAGCCCTGGTTTTTTTCCCCCTCCAATGTGTGTTTGACACTGCCAGAGCTGCAGCTGAAAGAATAAGTAATGCACACTACTAAAATACATCTAAGCAACAATTTATTTAATATGAGTGAGCGTAATGAGTATAATGAGTAACTCATAATGATACCATGGAAAATAAGAGACCTAGACGGTGTAGTGAAATACTTATGACAGCAGGAGTCAATACCTATCAAACTGTTATGAAATTCCATGTATAAATTTATTTGTTTACTTAATGACTCTGAAATTAAAATCATCTTGGTTTTATCAACACGATACTAATTCCTGCTGTGGAGACACTGGTACAGTTGTCTTTTTATAAGACTTTTTTTTTTTCCCCGTAAGTTTTCCATTGTGCTTTGTGCTATTGTACTTTATTCTATGCAATTCCCTATCTTTTATCTGAACCCTGACTATGAAATCAAAATTAAAATGAAAAAAATGAATGTATGAAATATATACAACAATGATCAGATCTACTAATGCCTTAATGATGTCATAGTGGCATAAGATACGGAGGCAGTCTGGGGAAGAGCTTTGTGCTTGGACCGTTCCATGAAAAATTCCTTTAAACCGGAGCTTTTTGCTTTGCCGATGTCTCTCTATTTAAACTCTGCTGCAGGTATTTTGTGATTCAGCACCCCTGGAATGGAAGTATTTCTTGTTACTATCTTTACAGTGATATTAAAAGCCTTACACATTCCAACAGTGTACTATTTTCTGCTGGCCTTCAAGCAGCAGCTGCAACTGTGTTGCTTTGAGCCTGGATTTGACTTCAGTACGATGATGTCTAATGCTATAGTTTGCTCTTCATTTCTTCCTGTTGATTTGTCCATGTTTGGGATTGGTTATATGCTGCAAACACCATCCCTTACATGTGAACACGCTCATGTCTAGATTTGCAAAACCCTGAGTTGGTTAAGTGAGTTGATAATAATACATCTTTTTGTGTCTTCTTAGCTGGATTGCATTTGTTAGGTTTAGTGAAACCAGATAACGAAAAGAGATCCTATATGTCAAGCTCACTTCTTTGTACAGGCCTCAGCTCACACGTAAACAGCTTCTTATACCTGCTGTGTGATATGATGGAAAAACAGTTGCAGCAAAAATAATGATCAACTCAAGACAAGCACATCATCAGTTGAAGACACTCCTTCATGTGGGTACTCCTGTTTTCATGGAAATGCAAATGTCTGCCATGCTGGGCTGACAAGCCCAGTCAAACTGAGTCAAGCCAGGCCAGCGCATGTGCGGAAAAGGACTATCAGATGGCGTGGCAGTGTTTACCATGGGCACTTAAGGCACACTTTACATCAAAATAAATAGGACGTGAAAAGCAGAGAGAAACAAGCAGGAGAATCTACATAATAAATGCAAGAGACATTTTCCATGCACTCTGTAAGACCCTCCATCTCTGACTCCACCTTTCTGTCCTTTTGTCCACTTCTAATCCTACAGCCTGTTTTCTGATTCTCCCATACTTTTTTCATTTTTTTCCTGTTCCATTACCACCTACTCTTCCATCTATCTTAATCCCTTCTGCTTCCCTTTTCAGTCTTTTGCTCCTCCACCCTTCCTCCATCTCTTCCTCTGCCACGCTGTCCCTCCTTGAACTCTCACTTCCTTCTTCTTTCCCTTCATTGCTCCATTTTTTGTGCATGTGAAGACTAGGAGAATCATGGCCCAATACAAAATTTATGTTGAATTATGTGTGTGGTGGCCTTATCGTACGCTGTCTACTCTGTGCTGCCCCCTAAAAAACAGAGGCTCACAGACACACATAGAAAAGTCTCCTGTGGTCCACACAAAGCACTTTAGCTATCACTGTGGATTAGCCTTAGTCCTGTAATGAACCTTTAAGTTCACCAGGGCTCTTTAAAGCCACAAGCCACATGCACACATACACACGCATATCTATAAGCACAAACAGACACTTAAAGTGATATTTTACCGCAAAATTCCATTTTTTAATTACTCACCCTTAGATGTCTTGAATTGAAGATTTTTTTTTCCCTTCCAGCATTCCTCCTTGGTAATGGGTGATTTAAAAAATGCACGCTCCCTTTTGTTGACAGTCTATAGAGGTACACTCTTGAAAGCATCACAACTATCTAAAATATTCCATCCAAAAATCTCAATAGCTTCGTGTGGTATAATCCAAGTCTTCTTTATGCTCAATACTTCAAAAACACTTTCATTCTGGCTAGAAAGTGAGTAAATTCAAGATATCTGACCTAATGTTTTGTCTTAAGTGTTATGCTTATTCTAAACGTCAGTGTAGCTCTGTGTCAAATAAATACGGATCTGCCAAAAACTGCAGAAACTCCTCTCTCTCTGCACCAGCCTTTTACGTTTGCTTACAAGTTTGGGATATTTTTTTAGTATTTTATAAGAAAAGAATATGAGGATTAAACAAAACAGAATTTTGCAATAAAATATCACTTTAAGCACAAAATGGGAAGCTTAAACCGAGCACCATGTAAACACACAGACACAAAGTGTTAACTGAATCAAAATTAGCACGTATATGTGTGGTTTTTAGTGTGAGTAAACATGCTAAAAATAGCAGATTGCCTTATCCTAGCAGACAGGTTTGCCTGTTTTGTTTTTTTTTTTCTTTTGTAGTGTTCCTTTTGAGTCTGTTGTGGTTATGGGCTCACCAGAGATATGAATGGGGGTTTTGAGGGAGAGACTGTGCCTTAAGTCTATCATGAGTTCTTGTGTTTTGGGCATGTTGAGCTGGGGGTTGTTGTCGTAACATCAAGTGACTGCTTGGGCTACTTGCGATAATGGGTTTTGTTGTTGTTGGTTATGAGTCCGATTGTGGTCGTGTCATCTGTTATTTAAGGCTGATGACTGTGCTGTGGTGGGATGTCTTGTGATGCTTAAGGGAGAAGAGTAAGGGTGAGAGGACACAACCCTGGGGGATACCTTTGCTGAGGGTAAGAGGGCAAGATGAGAGGCCACTCTTCTTAACCCTCTGTTTCCTTCTCTACAGGAAACTGTGAATCCAGTGGCATGCAGGGGTCAGTGCTCATGTCCATCACTTTATTGCAGAGATTGACAGGGTCTATTGTGATGAAGGCTGAGGTGAAGTCGATAAAGAGGATGCAGGCGTAGGTGTTGGGTGATTCAGGGTGCTGTAGGGTGTAAGAGCTGGGCTGACAGCATCCTCAACAGACCTATTGGGATGATAGGCAAACTGGTGATTGTCCATCAGGGGGTTGGTGAATGATTTCAGATAAGAAAGGATGATGCACTCGTAAGATGGTGAGGGGGGGCTGGAGACTGTTCAAATCTCCCATAAAACCTGTTCAGTTTGTCTGGGAGGTTAGTATCAATATCAGGTGATGGGGAGGTGCTTTTATTGTAGTTTGTCCTTTAATTTTTTCCAGCCAGCTCGAGTGTCATCACACGTAATCTGATGTTCCAGTTTAATGGCACAGTATGATTTGGCTTTCCTGATTTCAGACATTAGTTTGTATTTTGCGATGTTGTATTGTTCCGTATCTCCACTAATAAAGTTCTTTTTTATTGTGCAGTAGTTGAATGTCATTTGTGAACCATGGTTTGTTATCCCTGTGGGTTTTCACTGTTTTGGTGGGGATGCACATCTCTACACAGAAGTTGACGTATGAAGTCATGGTGTCAGTGAGCTTTTCGAGGCTGTTCGCACCTGTGCTGGATACATCCCAAGCAGTGCAGTCGAAGCAGTCTCTCAAAGTTTCAATGGCTGTGTTGGACCAGGACTTCACTGTTTTGGATGTTGGATTTATGGAGAAGTTTCATCTGTATTTGGGGATAAGGAGCAGCTTGGCGTGGTCGAACATTCTCAGCTGATCCCTCGGGAGAGTTTTCCACAGAGGAGATGTAGGTTGTTGATTTAGCGATGGCTGTGTTCGCATTAGCCAATGGTAACTTTAATAACCAAAGTAAATTCTCTGACAGTCTTAAGCGTACACATTCCAAGCCTTTTGGGTTATTTAAAAATAGTATGCATTTACATTGGAGTTTATTGAAAGCCCATTCACCTTCTGTGTCTGTATGTGAGGCTGAGGAGCATGACAAAGCATCAGTGTTTGACACACTGTATATAAGACTAGGCTGAGACGACAAGCCTTTGTTGCTATGTATAGCTATGTATGGCAAAAATTAGCATGTCTACTAGGGTGTCAGAGCCGAAAAATACCTATTACTGCCGTATCATTTGACCCAGGAATGAAGGCTGACTGTACCCTCTCCCACTGAAAAAAATGGCCAGACGCTAGTTTGTGTTTGCAGATTTTTGTCTAGTGTAAAAAGTGTGTTGTGTTGTGTTGGTATTGTGTTATGTTGGTATGGTTCAAGTTTATGTGCAGAAATACAGAAAAATACAACCATATACTGCATTTAGGCCCACACATTTCTGTACACACGTTTGCACTGATTTACACTCACACAATCACACATTTTTATCGAACAGAAGGATACAAAACGTTGTCAGCTTTGAAAATTCATGTGCTAAATATACCATATTTGACACATGAACGTACAGCAGCATGCCAAAGCACACAACTGTATAGCACCATACACTCACAGTTTTACAGTACATTTCTTATTATCTTAATATAAAATCTGATGTTCTTTTCAAATAGCTTTCCCTCTCTCCACTTGCCTGGACATAAGCCTCCCGAGCAGTAAATGATAGGAGAAGGAGCAAAGTGCTCAAGTGTTCTCTTTGTTTCTTTGAGATAGAATTTAGCATAGAAATCTGTATGGCAGAAATGAACACGGAGGCAATGAAGCGATGAAGAGATGGTAAATCAAAGAAGCCACAGCTGGACAAAACTAGATGCCAACTGTTAAGTATAGCTTAATGAGTTTAGCAAGGCAGTAACTTTCACAGTGCTTTGTTTAAAGCAGTGTAGCTCTGTAATTAGTAAACACTGTTGTGGATTAAAAACAAGCTTTTAGTATTGCAATATTATCTTGTATTTAGTATATATCCTGTACTCTCGCTCACATCCG
>JAPZDX010000003.1:2297891-2311141 GCA_029783625.1 Naso annulatus | reverse complement strand
TACCTCTGCTGTACAACCAAAATGGCGTGTCAATGAAAACAGACATGTGACTGACAAAGCCCGATACCCTGCACTACTCCACTGCCCACAGCACACCAATGCTAGAGCTTTGACCGACTGTGATGTCATTAGTGTAAGAAAGCTGAACATCATGAAATAATACAATTTATTTCATCTGTGATTTTACTCTACAATTTTGCAAGAATCAACTACCAAAACACACAAACACGCAGCACTCGATATCAGTCAGCAGCAGTAACAGAAAGGCATCCTGCAGCACGGTTTTAAAATCTCACCAATCGGTGCAAGGCACAAACACACTGGACTATTTTTAAAGTAATTTATAAGAAAACTTTGTTTGCTTATGTTGACCTAAGCAGATTTGTTTTGACTGTAACGTGATCATGACGTGTTGTTGACAGGTTTGACAGGCAGCTGCTGAGTCTGCTCTTCCTGGGACTGTGTTCTGCTGCTGCAGAAGAGCCTACCGTAATGTCACAGTGCCCGTTCAAAACAATACTGCTGATAATAGGCTGATTGTTTTACCAGTGATAGTGCCACTTGGAGGACAGTGTTCAATTACAGGTTTTTAACTGCCGTGAAAGAATCAAGATACCGCTATATTTCTGTCATTCAAGCTTTCCAGCACTGTCTCTCTGGCGCCCACTCATGCTCGCATTCCCTTTCTCTTGTATTTTAATAAAGCAAAGCTGTTACCATTATGAAGAGCCAAGGACAGATGTCTACAGTTCGAAGCAGAGCAGACAGAAACTCCAGTAACCAGTAACAGTGAACAGCGTAGATGCATCCCACCTTTGACCACAGAGTGGGTTGCAATGGCAGAGTGGCGCTGTCTGTTTTCACTCTTTGACTCGACGGTAGGAAGAAGAAGCAAATCAAAGTAATATTGCAACCTATATATTAATAACCTATATGTCTAGTGCGAGTGGGTAATGCTGCATTCCATTGGTAGTTTTGAGTTGGTTTTCCGGGCTTCCAATTGAAGCCAGTGAAAAAGTGTGCCATTCTTAGAACTAATGTTACCAGGCACCAGTGCACACAGCAGACAATATACGCACATAACAAACGGGTCCATTAACACATTGCACAAATGGACAAACATATCCAAATAAAGTTTAAACTGGTCCAAAAGCCAACTTGCACAGCACAAAACAACATAGCCAATACATATTTACCATGCAAGCGCAATTCAGAGCGTCCATATGTAAATAGGAATTGGCAGAGTAATAGTACATGTGGGAATTTATCCTATCCGTTTCCTTATTTGGAGGCTGCAAGTGGAGGTAGAAGCTCTCCAACATATTCAAATAATTCATCTCGTTTTGGTGATGCAGTTAGATTGCCGTTAGACCACCTCTTTAATGGGCCACAGATGCTGCTCAGTTGGAGTGCAAAATATCAGGGTGGAAATGTTGTTTCTCAAAAGCAAAAGGCCAAAAAAATGGAATGGCACAAAATACTGGTTAGATAAAAATATGTTGTGAATTTTGGAAATGTTTACATTGATCTTTTTCAATAGATTTTAAATATTTGAACGTTTTAACACTCTGGTATTACTGGAAATGTTCGCAGCAGCTGTGACAGCAAGCAGTGTGCACAGCTTAGTAATAGCCTACATGTAGAGTTTGTGGTTGTAGTACCTTAATTTGTTAATGAAATTTTTTTTGGTTTTCGGTTCATATCTTATGTATAACATGATTGGAGCTGAAGTAGGTAACTTTTGGGTACAGTAAATATCAATAACTTTTTGTGTTCTATTTGGAAAAAATAGCACAATACCTGGAGACAGCTGTTGGTAAGTGACTAGTCTGAGAGTATCGCGAGATCTCTGTGTTTTCCCACGCCTCTGTATTCAAGATTGGTAAAAAAACAAAAAACAAAAAAACCCCAAACTATTTCTGCCGTTGTATTTGCCCAATCAGTGTTGCTCTGTGTACCCTTCTTTCCTGATTCGCCAGACTGCAAAAAGATCTGATAAGCTGTGCTGACTCACCTCTGCCGGCAACAGTGTCTGCAAGTGACACTGTCAGTCGAGTGGGGCTCAAGCTGAGATGGATCAGTTTACTCTGCTGCACCTTTCCATGCAATGATTTTGTCTCGGTTAGAATTAGACTCAAAAGAGAGAGCAACAACAAATGAAGTACAATGCGAGCCAGTGCCAATGGCTGCAGCAATGTTGTTTCCCAATGAGTCTCATGCTACAGCTGACATTAATTTGCTACTGTAGCTCGTTAGCAAAAGTTACCTCTGCAACTTTAAGCATTTGTGTTTTTATAAGTGCTGTATTTTTTCCTCATCCTCTCCTCTAAACTTTCATTCATTAGGTCTGCGTAGTAGCTGTATTTGGCCTGGTTGTTTTGTACTCTGCAAGTTGGTTTCTGGACCAGTTAAAACTCTACATATTTAGATATGGGTTTTTTTTTTTTGCTGTGCACAGTGTGTTAATGGACCTGTTTTACTGTGTGTGTATGTTATCTGCTGTGTGTACCAGCCCCTGGTAACGTTAGTTCTATGAATAGCACACTTTTTTCCTGGCTTCAGTGAACATGACGATGATGATTTCAGTGTATCTGTGTGCGTATGTGTGTGCGCTGGTGTGTGTGTCTGTCTGAGTGTTTGCACTCTTGTCTGCACCCTGTCACTGAGCCAGAGGTTTAAATACTTTATAATGATGTCCCAGGTTAAAGTATAGTGCAACTCCTGAACTGCCATTTCCACACACCAACAGAAGCCAAAATGCAGTGAATGGTCTCGCCAGATATCAGTTAAGCAATCAGAAACTATCTTGTGCGCACACAATAGTTTCTTGTGTGCACACAGAAGTTTGTCCTGCTCTCGAGAAACTGCTGGGTGCGCACGCAAAAGCTTCTCAAGTTCACGAGATAGTTTCTCTCTTTCAAAGAGAAAGCTGTGCCGAAACAGGGACGAAATCCTTCCACTTTGGTAAGTTCATGTAAGTTATAAATGAAACTTATGTATTATGAGGATTCTTTTTAAAAAAATACAGTAGGCTATAACTAACAGTGAAATTAATGATTAAAATGCCATTCTATTTCCCAGTTGATTATTCATTGGCATAAGAACAGTGTGCGATTTGTAGAAAAGGGGAGGGGGGCATTTCAGAAAAAATAAAAATGCAAAAAAAAAAAAAAAATTAAAATTAGTTGTTAAAGTTGTATTCTACTTAAACAAGATTGATTTTGGTTTTTTTGTTTGTTTATTTTTATTCCTGTGGAACAACCGTCTCTAACACATTAAATTTCACATTTAATCATCTAGGACCAACTTTTCACCAGTGAAAAATAAGCAAAAGAGGTAAACTGATTGACAGTATATGCATATTGTGTGACCTCTAAGCTTAAATACGTTACACTTATATAGCCCAATGCAGCAGTTTGGACAGAGTGATTTACTATGTCTTTAATCATGTGCAGCCTTTAAGCCCTTCATCCAGTGCTTGCCGACACACAGTCAGTGAATAATTTTTGCCTGAGAAAATATGTATACACGTTAGAGCATAACTTCAGCTGGGGACAGGGGGGACTTGTCCCCTCCACTTCTCAAAATCTCATTTGTGCCCACCCAAATTTCAAATTCTTTTATTATTTTTTCAGCCACAAGCTGTCATCACCACGCAGAAACAGGAGACTGACAGCCTCCATCTATGGACATGCATCGCATGCACACTGAGAATGGCTCACTGAATGATAGCAGCTTCTAATGAGCAGGTAACATTATGATGGTGGCAGCACTTCATGAAAATAAAAATGAAACACCAACAACAGCAGCAGATGACATTTATGTCTTGGATGAAAAGACACTTTCGCTAATGTCAGACTGTTAGCTAAATATTTAATGTGGAACATTCTGTGTAATATGAAAACGAGTTCACCTTAAACCGCAACATTTTCTGTTAGCACTATATGACAAGCCGATTCTCTGGCTGCTAGTTTAATGTTAGACTTGCACATCAATGGCTCAATATGATCTTAACTTGATTGCTTTCATATCAGAGGACAGACTTGGAGCTGCTTCAAGACAGACAAGATGAGACAGGGTGAAGCAGTAGCAGCACAAATTTGCAGGTAGGTTATGCGCTGTAGTCAGGTGGTTTTGATTTGTTTAATGGTGAATATTTTTGACTTTATAAAATAATTTTCTCAAGTCTTGGCTATCAGCCCCTATGTTAAACAATACATAAAGTAAGACAGCTTTGTCTTGTACATATTTTAGTACTGTTCTTTCTGGCAGAATGTATCATTTTGACCAAATTAATTTTCCTGGATTTTGCATCACCATAGTCCCTAAATGTGTGTAGAATGGGCAGGAAATGGAATTCAAATTGAAGAAAAATTCTGATGGAGGTTCCCAGACCATTTGTTTCCTGTCCCCTCACTTCTCAAACCAAAGCTACACCTTTGGACACATTTCAAGCATTCTGCAGCTTTAAGCTGCATCCTCAAAACATTTTTTAAAGCTTCTCCTTCCGCTGCTTGTTGGGCAAGGTTGCTGCTTGAAGAAAAATGAGCGAATGTGACATTAGTTTTGCAGCTAAAAAGGCCAGGTAAGTTACCTTGTTACCCTAACGTTACCCTACATAAAAACATCATCTAATGCAAACTTGCAAGCATTAGCTAATGTTACCATTTTTTAACATGGGCCTGAACGTAAAGTCACAAACATTAAACATTATGTTAGGCAGGTAACAACCAATTTATAAAACTGTCTTTACCTCACTTGCTCAGTCTGCCATCTCTTCTCAAATTTTTCCTCTTGTCTCCAGCTTTGCTGCATTAGGGTAAGTTTGATTAAAAGTGGAGTCAGTAGGATTTTCTAAAAAAATCAGATACGGACTTATACTAAACTAATGCTGCTCAGTTATCACTTCTGGGCCTCTCTAAATGTGTGGTAGTGACTGTGTATGGAGACACACAGCCCTCTGCCTGTATTTTAACGTTCTGGTTTGGCGGAATGTTTCTGGGTTGGGAGGGGTTGCATTTCCCCCAGCCAATGACAGCCTGAGGGGAGGTTGAGAGCACCGAGGAGCACAGCGACTGGGCGCCGTTCAGACTGGGAAAGGTTACAGATGCAGACACAGCGCAACAAAAAGGTAATATTTCGCCTTATGAGGCGAAAAGGCAAGTCGATAAAACTTGTTTAAGAGCGAAAGTTAGTCTCAGTTTGGCTTTCAGATGCTTTGGAGCACTGGAGGAGAGGCTGGGCTAAGCGATGCAAAGTGGTGGTTAGTTCGTTAGCTTGCTAAAGTATCAACTTCTCCATTAAACAAATGCAATATTCCTATGTAACTTGCTGTGTGACGTTAGGTAAGCAGTATAACACTTCACGTAGTACATGCTAAGTTATGATACTTCTGGTGCGCGGAGGTGCCCAATTTGAATGTTGTATTTACAAACGGCAATGAATGAATGCTACTGACTCTACCTTTAACTTTGTAAAATGTATCTTTAAACACTGTAATGTTTCTGTGTGTGATCACAAGATTTATTTTTTTTACAACAAAATTTTTTGTTTATTGATTAAATGTGTTTTTAATTTTATTTTAGTAAAACAGAGTAAATCACAATGTGTGTGTTTGTGTGTGTTTTCAGGGAACGATGTGGACACAGCAACCCCATGAGAATTTTTCTTTATCATGTTTACAGATATTGACATGTTAATCACATAATATTTGTACTTGTAAAAAGTGTGTTTTTTGTGCAGGATACTTGTTTCAACCGAGTACTTGGATTAACCCCAGTGTTTACAAACTGTGTTAGTGTGTTTGTGGATGTGTTGTGTGTTCCTCTCTGAATAGAAAACACAGATACTTAAAAAGTAGATCCCTCCATATTATTTTTCATAATGTGTGCACATGTATAATCCTTAAGTCTGTCCTGTATGTGCACATGTACAGCTTTCATGAGTGACTGTGTAAAGCAGCAGGAATGTCATTGCATATGAGTGTGTGTGTGTGTGTGTGTGTGTTGGAATGATTCGGTGGCAGCCTCCGTTCAGCCGCTCAGCCTGTCAGGAAAATATAATTTGCGACTTCAGTGCTTTTCACCTGGCTCATATGTAGCATGCAAATTTATTTCTCTAATAATCTGAGTGCTCGACGGCCCTCCTCCAGGATTAATGACAGCATTCCCAGGGCCTCGCCTCTACCCTGGACCGCCGGAATATTGTCGCCATGCACCCCCCTCACACACACATACCCTGACATGGAAAAATTGTGTTAGTTCTACACAGAAAAACGCTGGGGTATTTGTCCTGCTAGACAATATAATGGGCTGGTGCATCATCAGATTGCAATGTCATTTCAAAAAACCTTGAATGCAAATAATGGGGAGAAAGGGGCGGGGGTGAGGATAGATGGTGCGTTTTCTAATCCAGTGGGCTAGTTATCCTTCATTTCAGGTAGAGTGGTGTCGCGGTGACACACACACACAAGAAAAACACACCTCTCCGTTATTCAAATTAAGTGTGCCGCATTGTGCAGAGCTTGCTGCTTTCGGGACACATCCCTTTTCTTCCCCTCTTCCACCGTTAATTAATCTTAGAGATCTTTTTTAGCATCCCTGGCTCTCTCTCAACCCTCCCCAGCCCCAACTCTCTGCCTTTTTCTAAGCAAACAGTATGAAATATGGATATGGGAGAAATATTAATTATAACCCCATGTGTGGGTGGTGTAGATCTGTGTGCATGTTAGGAAGAGGGAGAAAGAGAGAGGCAAGAGAGAGGAGGAAACAATGTGCCAGCGCCACCACCCACCGCCTGGATCTGTCACAAGAAACTGGGAAGAGAAAGAGGAAGAAACAGAGAAGGAGGGAGAGATGTACTGAGACAGTGTGAAAGAGGAAGGCGAAGAAGAGAGTGTTTGTCCTTCTATTAGTGTGTTTAAGTGCCACCCCAGACTGTGTAGCCTTTCACCTGGGAACAGAGAGCGCATCCGTCACAGGTGAGGCCATACAAAGCCTCGGTCGAGCCTGTCACCAGCTGCCATCCAGCACAAAGCGGGTTAACTTCAGCAGTGGCTCTGCACCCTGACAGGCCGCGACTGCTGGTCACTTATCTTTTTAATTAGCTTTTCACGCCTCCTCAGCCTCCCTGCACTCCCCTTCTTTCTCTGACTTTCCTCCTTTTTTTCCCCTCGTCACTAATTTTTAGCAGATTTCCATGAAAAAATTTGCTTATGCATGCTGAACTTGCCCATATTGTGTGAAGCTTGCCAACAAAAAACTGGAAAACAATAATAATAAAGTGTGTATATGGAATAGGTTCTCAATACTAAACATATTAAAATCAACTTGAGTCAGGGTCTTCAATATACCAACTCTTTAATAGGCAGATGAGGGCTTAATAATTAAAACACCAGAGGCCAAGTTATGGTTAGTAAAAACACAAATGTTACCTGTAGGTAGATTTGTGGTTGGGACAGGAACTGTAGTGTCCTGCATGACAGTCAGATTTACTACATGCCCATCCCCCAGCCCAACGTCCTCACCTTTAGTTTACATCACAAGAGAAAAAGAGTACACTACTTCCTGCACTGACACTTCATTTTGGCACCCAATTTAAATAGCGAGGTGAACGATCATGATTCCTGAAGATACTGGGATGCATTTGTGGCTTTTTATAGCCATTGTTAAATGGCCTCTTTTATAGAAGATGCTATTACAGGCTGCCTTTCCTGCATTGGGTTAAAAATTCAATTCAAATATTGTTGAAGGCTAAGTGTAGACCCACTGGCTTCTAGACAACAAGACAGAGTTTGAATTTGTAGAACAGACACAAATGTCTAAAACAATGACTTGTTTGAGAGCGTTTTTATTCGCTGGACTTTATAGTTGAACCCGCAAACAGCATGAGGTAACCACTGTTTTCCAAGACGCAACAGTTTTCTGAAAGTTCAAGTGCCTTGAAGGCATACAAAAGTGACTGGCTGATTTCCTGTTTTTTATTGAAAGACAAATAGCAACCCTAGTACATCAATAAATCATTATATCTTGAGTCAGCTTCAAGTCGTTAAGTCTCCCAGTTTTCTTTTTTTTTTTTCCCTTACCTTGGATTACTTTAAATTTAAGTCTCATTCACTGTCTTTGAGGTCCAGGACATATATGAACACTGCACCAGAAACAACAAATGAAACATTTATTTTTTTGTTTTTTGCAAAAACTCACATTTGACATTGAAAATTGTGATTAGTAAAAGTAAATAAATGAAAATGAAAAATGGGTCTCAGTCCATGTGCAGTGGCTACTAAATCTCTGTGTGTCCACAGTTATTACTTGTAAAGTTTGCAATGTTTTGTAGATCAGCCGGCCTTACAATTTGTTTTTCTTTTAAGACGAACCATTAGTAATAACCTAATGGGTAAATGTGTGTGTTGCCGCAGCATGAAGACAGAAATAAGAACAAATAAATATAGGAAACAAAATATAATAATTGGGTATTGGGCGAAACTAAACTAAGAAAATGATCAGCTAGAAACTACATGTGAGCATTTAGAGACAAAATAATAACTGACAGTGATGTGATAAATAGCAGTCAGTAAGTTTAAATAAAGAGCAAATCCAGTCAGATATGTCAGTCAGATATTCTGTGTACCTGTGAGAGCCATGTTAAAGACAAATTTCCACTGCTTTGCGATGGACAATAAAGTTTTCTGATTCTGATTCTGTTTCTCATGTGACTACAGAACTGATCGAAGTCACTCTTATCACACCTCTCTTTGTATTTACTACGAATTTGTGCCTTAATGGCCTGCATGTGTGTGTGTAGTGTGTGTGTGCCTTAGTTTTGTGTGGCTCTCAAACACACAAATACACACACACAAATCCTTTTACATTTATTGGTGGGGATCCATTACTGACATGCATTCCAAGCCCCTTAACGGAAATAACGGAACCTTAATCATCCCGGCCGAATGTAAATGTAACGGTGACGCTTAAACTAAGTCAGAACCATCAAACAACCAAGCTGTAGGACAGTACAAGTGTAGCAGGCTCCCAATTTTCAGACCTCACAAATGAAAAAATAACAAACCCACGCATACACACATGCACCCACACAAACACAGACACATGCGCTTAAGAGAGATGAAGAGAGAGACCAAGGTCTGGGAAACTAAAACAATGAGCTGAAAGATTCTCAGGTGATAACATTCCTCAACTTTCACATTGCACGTAGTTATTCAACTCATCTTGATACGTGCAGAATTATCTTTTCAACAGACTTTGGTTTTGTTTCAAAATGGAATTCCTGACATCTTTTGACTTGTAAATCATCGAATCAGTGCTTACTGGGTACTCTAAGTCCCCCCCCCCAAGAAAGCCTGTGGAATACCTTGGTGAATTGTTGTTTTTGAGACAACTGGATTTGGCGATTCAATTTTCTGCTTTTGTAAATTCTCTAAGATTTTTCCCCAGCAAAGACAAAGCAGAAACCCATAAAGGATTACACCTTCCAACCTCTCAACCCTACAAAACACATTCCCCAGCAATTAAACTCCTTCCTCTGTTTACCTGACTGCAGCAGTTGGGAAAATAAAAAGGTTATGGGTCATCCTGGAAGACACTCCTGTTTCACCCCTCCAATGTGTATTTATTATGGGCTATGTATCAGGATGGGAAGTTTAGATGGAACTTGTATGGAATTCCTCATGGAACAGCAAAGGTTAACAGACACCAGGCCATCCCACAGTCAGCAGCATTTCTGGAGAGGGGGCAGCTCACCAGTGACCAATTAGATGAGAGATTCCAGGACGATGAATAAAAGGGCCTGATTGGCTGGTGTGACCCAGTGTGGCCAGTTTTGTTGATGAGGGGAGTTGTGTGAGGACACAGAGATGGCATTAAGAGGAAGGCGTCGTGATGCTGGACCTCCTGAAGCACACACACACACACACACACACACACAGTGGGGGGGGGGGACTAATAACCCTCTGAAGACTCAATTCTGAGGTTGTTGTGTAGGAATACTGTCCTGTAACAAATTAAACCTCAGTCAGACCACAAAACAATATTACTCCCCTGTCCAAACAGTGAGAAATGGTCAAATGAAGTCATTAAATTTGTGGGTTTTGTTTCAAGTCTTACTCAAGCTGATGTACATGTGGTAAAAACCACTATTACCAGAAATACACTGAAGCAAAAGCTAATGTTGTACCAATTTTACCTTATTTTCAACATAAATCAGCTCAGTCACATAATGGTTAAACATGGTTTAAATATTTCATGCCCCCGTGAATTTTAGCTCCATTTGGATTTGTACATTATTGTTTCTCCACCTTATCAAAGCACTTTGATATCCGCTAATAAAAACTCATGATGTCACCTGTCATTGTCCATCTAAGCCTCCAATGAAGACGTGACAGCCTTTAGGGGACCAGAATACTATTAACGCCGCGTTTCATCCCAAATGGGCTTTTATTAAAATGAACGCCTAATTAAATTCCAAGATGAGGGGGCAGTGAACAATGCCAGGCAGTGGCTACTTTGATTTTTTTTTTCCCCCTTGTTTTAAAGTAATTATGCGGGGCCTGACATGAGTGAGCACACTGCCGGAGACCCCTCTAATGAGTTAAGCAAGAAAAATCGCCACAGTCGCCTTACCTGGCAGCAGCTAATTGCCTGGCCACATCGGGCCACCGCTAACACTGTCATTTAAAATGTGCTTTTCTTCTTTTTCTTCTTTTTTTCTTAATTATTTGGTTAATTGCCATGTCTGTACAGGTAGGCTTTAAATGGTAACAAAGTTAGTTCACTGTACCCGTTGGATGCCGGATCATGCTCCTGTTTGGAGAAGTGGCAAGAGGTGCAGGTGAAGGTCAACAAACTTTTACTTTAAAAGCATGAACTTAGCTCTTGAGTGGTTTTAACATGCAGTATTATGCTAATGATCATGTTTAAAGGTATAAAAGCAGCTGCTTACAACATAAGAGCCCATCATGAGAGACCAGCAAAAGTGTCTCCTTGTGCATCATTAGTTAGCCACTGAATACATGACTAGTCCATGAAAGTAATTCTAAAAAAGAAGTGTGTGTCTCAGAAAAATTGTGCAAACCAACATAAATGATCTGCCAAGAAAAAAAGGAAGTAAAAAGTGAATGGTAGTAATGCTAAAATACCAGTTATGATTCAGTTATGACGTTTCACAGCAACCTTCACCCCATCTTCCCATCCCTCCTGCAAGCACACACGCACACAAGTGCTCAAGCGTGCGCGCACACACACACACACACACACACACACACACACACAAAAGTAGTGTATAAGTTTGCTGTATGAGAGCATCTCGAATGCCACCACTAACATTTGCAAATGTTTCTGGACCTCCAAACAAGGGAATCAGTGAGACAGCACATAATTATTCATATGTTTCACTTAACCTTTAACATGCAGTCCCATACAGTGTCCTAGCCAGCTTCTGCATATTGGTACCAGATTATTACGAGAATGGCTAGGCATTTGTCCTTGTTTACGTGCCCTGTTGAAGCATCCTTGGCCGTGCTTGCCTACACTCCAGATGAATAGCATTCCCTGGCCCCCAGAGGCTCCCAACTTCTCCTGAGACCTTTAAGTGTTTGTTGACAGACTAACAGACTTTGGCTTGTTTAGCTTTCTCCAATCTCTAAAATCCAAAAGGTCACAATTCCTCCGCCAGCCGTACCCCCCTCGAAAGACGACGAAGAAGAAGAAAAAAAACAAGACCTCAGGAAAATCCCCTTATGAGCGGACCTCGAGAGCTCTCAGGGAAACAAATAGAATCCCTGCTGCCTCGGTTACCAAGTTTACCAACATGTCTCTATGGCTACAAATTACAAAATAGCTAAAAATGTGCCCCCCATAGATGGAGAGGCAAACAAAGAGGAAGAGGAATTGAACTTGGTATCCCGTGCTGAGTAGATTACCCAACACTGGCATAAAGAAACATTTCACTGGCTATTTCTTTGGCTGAAAAATAAAGAGCCTAAAGTCTGAGATAACATGGTCCATATGGCATATTTGGGAGGTCACTGTCAGTATCACAACATGGGGTAAAGCAGTACAATGGAATTATCCTGCTCAACATGCATAATTCCCCTCGTTACAGCAAACGAGCAGTGTGCAACCCGTTATTTGGGGTCTCTATTGTTGCTGTGGTGCTGCTCATTATTATGGGGTGTCTGGTTCAGGCCATCAGAGAGGCTCTCGCCACTGAGGTCTCCGTGGAAATCGGCAAGCCCATCTCACTGCTTAGCAACCAAGCCCTGGGGCCTGTTTTGCACAGCTTAATTCAGATGAGAGTGCCACGCACAGGATTGGCTAAGCTCAACCCACACTCCCTCTCCCCTACTCTCTCTCACAGACACACACACACACACACACACACACACACACACACACACAAACACACACACAGTCACTATCTCGCTTTCCTTCGCTGCAGCCTCACCTAGTCTATCTCTTCTGTCATTATCTTTCTTTATCTACATTCTGTTTCTGCTTATTTTCAAGCCTACACACGAGAGGTGTTCAGCAGCAAGGTGTTGTTGTCCATTGTGGAGCAGTTACTGTATTTGTATCTTGTATAATCAAAACCTCAAAATGTACAATAATTTTTAAATGTCACAGTTCAAATATTTTTTTCAATAGTGAATCAGAAACACTGACCCTCGATCTACAATAAGTGACTCAAGCACAGGGGCGTGTCCAGACTTTTTTTTAATTGGGGTGGCCCAAGAAGTGCACTGACTTGAGCAAGGGTGGCATGTGGGATTTGGTGTAGCATAGCGGCTTCAAGTGCCAACATGCGTGCGCATGCATGTGCAAGCATCAATATAGTATTAATTTTCCATTTTTTTTCCTGCTACCCATGTCTACTTACATTTACTGACATAACAGTGTTAAAAGTTTAATTTGAAAGATAAATATACATTTAAGTAACAACACAGAGTGGCCGGCACCATACAAATGAAGTATAAAGCTTTCATCTGTTACTCTTGTAAGAGTTTGCACCAGGGCTGCACAGGAAAACTGGCCACATGCCATAACATTGTTGAATATTGTGATTACAGTGTGACTAATGATGATTAAACAAACAGGCCTGTATAAGTTTTGTTTTTTGTCATTTAAGCTTTTACTTGTTTGTAACATATGAACACTTCAACTTTATAACAAACAATTAAAAAAACAAAGTTTACAGTTTTAGTGTCTTTCTGTTTTAAATTTGTGCCGCTAACAGACTCC
>JAPZDX010000003.1:2163533-2173861 GCA_029783625.1 Naso annulatus | reverse complement strand
CTGTGCAGTGCTTCCACCGAGATCCAACTTTTGCAAAGTGTGACACCCAGATTCATTTCTGATACATCCTCATTTGTCATTAATCACAGTTAATATTAAAGTTGACAGGCATTTGTCTCACACATCACAACGATGCTTCCACATAATACAGCGCACACTCTTTCGTCCAAATAAGACACTTCACATGAAATTCACAGACCGGCAGCCACGTGCCTGCAAGAAGTAGAAATGGAGTCACTAGATTATTTTTTGCATTTTTTTTTTTTTAAACGCAGTTCAACATGCTAATTTTGATTGAAAAGGGGCAAAGAGAGAATAGGACTAAATAATTTAAAAATATTTGAGTTAGATTACTTATGTTTTATAACATACACATCTGTTCTACAAAAGCACAAGTTTCTTTGTTTTGGCAATGACAGCGAAAGTGGTGCAAGTGAAATAGTTCATATTACCACATGGGCAAGGTGAAATGTTACAGAAAGGTTAATTTTTGTATTTGATACAATTCTATCCATATTCTATGGGTGTATAGCCTCTGTTTGTGGATCTATCTATGGTAGATAAATATTCATACATACTATGTCACTTTACTTCACATACATACATACTATGTCATCCATCACTTTACATTCAATATAGATCAATAAATAGATTGGGATGTGTGAGTATCAATCTTTCCATTTACATCATGGATCAATAAATATGTATTTATACCCATCTATTTATAAATCTATTGGTCTATCATTGATGGATATTCAAATGGATGTACATATATGGAGTATATCCACACTTCAATGGATTGTAGAACCACACAACAAAATATATGTGTATATTGACAAGAGATTGCAGCCGACATTGACACCTTTCTTATATATTTCTGTCCAAATATGCAGTAACTTAGAAATTATAGAAAAGACGTACACATAATGTACATTGTTCATCTAAAAACTTTAAACTGTTTTAAAGTTCATGTCAATATACAGTAAGCTATTTAAAAATGCCTTACCTTGCCAATCATATTGTCTATCATATTGACAAACCCCGTAAAAAAACAGGTTGACAGGCAGTAATAAACACTGTGAAAGCTCACAATAGTTGGAGTTTTTGTCACAATTTGTCACATCTCAACAACCAGCCATGATAACCTTTTCTCAGGCCAACAAAGTTGGATAAGGTTACTTACCAACAAGGTGAAAAAAAAATCTGAAAAAGAAATGTACCTACATGCCACAAAGACACTTTTTTTTTCTATAGGTCTTATATCTAAACTCTTTGGACCTGCAAGCTGTGGTAAACTGACTGGGAGCACACCCTGCTCGACCCTTGCAACATGGTTCATGTGCTAACATTAAACCCCATTTCTGGAGGTGCAGCTGACAGGAAATATTTACCCTGTTTTAGTTCACAAAGCAGGGTACTGAATCCCTTTGAAGGATTAAGGTAATCAGTCCATTAAATACTTGTTAAAAAAAATATACTTAAAGTGATTTGAGTTATTCTGGAGAAGATCATGGAGGGGGGCAGGGAGGATATACCTCTGGCATATATGTAATGGCAATATAATTTATACACACATTATTAGGGACTGTGACACACAAAACCTACAATTAGTCACTTTTACAACGCTGTTAGATCCTGTAGCTGCTTTTACTTATTGTAACCTATTTAAGTCACTGTTTACTTTTCCTATTTCATTTAATTACCAGAACGACACTAAAAAGAGTTTTGTTGTAATTCTGCATTCAAATTTAAAATACAAAATAAGCTCAACAGCTCAAGACTAACTAACTTCGAAGCATTAATTATGAGGGTAACCACTGCATTCTGACAGTATATTTAGTGGCCGTGTCAATCTGTTCCATTAAAGGTGTGGAGGACTAGGCCCGTAGCCAAAGGGAAGGTCAAAACTCTGATGCCTGTAAGACATTCCGCAGCAAGCTAAGTGTGAGTCTTCTAGTATTGCCTTTCGAGAGATTTGTGAGACAGTAATGCATATCAGTGATGTTTGTCTTATAAAAAGATATCTTTTATAGAAAAGATAGAAAAAATTGCTCCCTCTGTAAGACTGAAGTGGTGGTTTCTTAAACTTCTGCTGACATACCCTGTTCATATGAATAAATTACCTTCATTTTCAAGCAAAAACTCCCTCCTTGTTTAGTAGCTACACATCAGTGGAGCGATGACGCTTGCTCTCATGACTCTTCCTGACCAAAACAGAACAACATTACACTCGTTTTTAGCTGGACCACTACCAACTTTTCTTTTCTCCCTTTTTTTCACCTCACAGCATCAATTCCTCAGACGTCCTCCCTTTCCAACACTCCGGGCCTCCTGCAGCTCACATTCCCTGGACTAATCTCCACCGGTTCAATGTTGTTCAATTAGATTCCAGTTGACATGCATTGGAAGTAGGCAGTCCTCCTCGTAATTCAGCCCTCTTTAAAGCCAATCTATTTTTTAATAAAGGTTCAGAGGAAAACATTAAAGTATTGATCTTGATTTATCGACCTCGGCCCAAAGCATAGTTAAAGCTGACACAAATCAATCAAAATAAATTTAAAATGATGATAGCACATAGGAGGAGCCTGGCCGCCTGTTTCGAGGAGTAATTAGGGGCCTAGACAGGGGGAACTCAAGGCAATAAGAGTAACAGTAACACACACACGGATACACTCACACGCACAGCCATAGAGTGAGCTGCAGAACTGTTTAGCGGGCTGCAGATTAGAAATTTGTTTTGTATTAAATGAGACGACTAAGAGGCAAGGTTAATGAAAGGGCACGGCACTTTGGGGCCGTAGTAATCCACTGAAACCCTCTCTTCACTGAATCTAATGTGCAGACCATACACACACACTCACACACACACACACACACAACCCCGTGAGGCTGCCTCCTGGATATCCTCTGCTTAGCAAAAACAATGGGTATTAATTTTAAAAAGTGAGTGAGAAATGGAGGTTTGCTTGCTGGTTGTGTGTGTGTGTGTGTGTGTGTATGGGAGGGAGGACAAAGTCAACTAGCCCCAAGTGCATTAACTGATTTTAATCTGCTGGATGATGTCCATTGAGCAGAGAGGTCACAAAGTGTGTAGGTGTACCAAGGGACTTAACTGTGTGAGGGAAACAGCAGGGCATTCTGGGATGATCCACAAACTGGCCTTCTCTAGCAGGGACAGCCTGCCCTACTTTTGGCAAAATCAAATCATTGGAAACATTTTTCCCAAATGTGGCATAACCCATGTGAAGTTGTGTCTTGTGAAAGATCACAATGTTGTGTGAGAACGCAAAATATTTAGTGGATAGAAATGATGGTCAAAGAGTTATTTACAGCACTGCTAGACAAGTCCGCATCAAGGTCGTATGAGAAGTGTTATGCAAAGCTGTGAATAAATAAGCCAAGGTTTACTATTCCAGCTCTTCAATCTCTTAAAGTTATTAGCACAATGAAAATTATACCAGAATTTATATTTATAACGTTGTTGTTGAGCAGTTTAACACAGGAAGTATTTTTTTCCCTGCACCTGCCAAACATGTCACTGTGCAGAATGAAGCAAACATCTAGCTTGGCACCAATGAGCTAGCATTACAGCTCAGTGCAGGATGATGCTAATGCTTATGATGGAATTTTTTTAATGCAATAATTTAAGCTCTGCAACGAACAGTATACAACAGTGCGCTAATCGAGTAGGAGCATTGTCATGTTGCACACAAAATGAAACAGAACAAACTCAGCTACAAGCACATATATCATTTTTTACACACAACAAACTCAACTCCAACAGCAACAAAATTCATGACCAAATATCAAAATCTCTATAGCACTGCCTAGTCAGTCCAGAAGTACTTTATCACTGGCATCTCAGGATGTTTGAGGGGCAGGGGCAAAAATAGTAAAAAAGGCACTTCTTGTATGCAGTGGGTCACCAGCGTGCAAGAAGTCGTCGGACACCAAACTGCGTTTTGTCCATCGGAAGGGCATCCAAGAGGGCACTTTACCACCATTTTTCTGCACAGAAAGGGCACCCTAGAAGGCACTTTACCACATTTTAACAAATGGAAAGGAACCCTAAAGGGCATTTGACCACACTTTGTCCACAGGAAGGGCACCCTAGAGTGCATTTTACCACCTTTTGTCCACTGTAAGGGCACTCTAAAAGGCATTTTACCACCTTTTGTCCACTGTAAGGGCACTCTAAAAGGCATTTTACCGCGTTTTGTCCACAGGAAGGGCACCCTAGAAGGTATTTTATCATGTTATATCTACCATGGAGGCATTCAAGAAGGCACTTTTGCAGCGTTTTTTCTAACATTAGGGCACCAGGGAGGGCCATTGCCCCCCCTGCCCCCCTCTGAGTGTACTCCATACATTATGAGGATGTAATTTTCAAGCAGAGGCCTAAAAAAGAAGCTCCGTTTAATCAAGCACCAAAAATCGAGTGCTATCTGGTTCTGTATTTAAGAGATGCCAAACATCTAGTCAGTTTATCTTCATAAATAAATAGCAAAGCTAAACGCAAAAAAATATGTATTTTGGGTCTTTGGGTGAGCTGTCACATTGATATTCTGAATTATTAACAGCATTGTCATCTGACTCAAAAACATCTTCATAATTGTTCTGACTTGGGATGACCAACAATGCTTTTATCCTGCTAAATTCCCCACAAACAAAAACTCACAAACAATTTGGAAATACTGGCCATCTATACCTTCATATGTGATTTTCTCTGGATTTTACATTCACTGAGGACATTCAGATTGTCATTTGGTGGTCAACAGGTATGGATAGTATTTCTTTTAAGAAAGCCTCATCCACTTAAGATGATCAATTGGTCTGATCAAATGAGTCAAACAATACAAGAGTTAAACCAAAACCACTTTTAGAGCAGTTTTTTTCCTTATGGAATGGGCAGACCAAACAGTAAATTAGTGTGTTTTTCTCTTAAACAACCCTGACAGTATCTGTATAATAGAACATGTGGTTACAGTAGTTTGAAACCAAACAGATGAAGTGACTCAAGGACTGTTCACAGTTTCTCAGTTAAAGCAAAGTGCACACATCAAAGAATTATGTCTACATGTTTCAGCTGTTTATTTTTTCCCTTTATGGATATGTGTGTAAGCTGTGTATCCAGTGCTAAACTACTGTAACTTTGTACCTTTGTACCGTTGTACCTTATCTTAAATAAGTTCAAACAGTCCTTGCCACCAGAACTACTATTTCAAATGGTGGTGTAAAGTTTTGTAATGAATCAATCCTTCATGATCAACACCTTATTGTATTTACTTCAAATCCTCCATTCATCTTGCTACTTCTATTTCATATCTTCCTTTCTCCATAAAAATCTCTCCATGGTCTTTGCCAAGGAACCACCGGCAGCAAGCCTGGGTGAGATATTAATGTGTTTACAAGGACCTTTCCGTTCTAATTATGTCGAGCAACTGCTGTCTCTTACTGGGCCACAGCTCCCAGGGGAGAACACAAATCTACCAGGCAAGCAAAACTCGCCTACTTTTGACAAAACACTCAACATGCAAGGATACAAATAACGCCAGCAATTCTTCATTACCACCGCTGCGACGTCAGCTGCGAGATTAATATCATCACCCAGCGTTGCCACCCCAAATTTAACCTGAAAAATATCTGGCTTTGGCATTTAGACAACGGCTATTAGTGAGGGGATGGTTGTCGAAGCACAGAGAGGAGGAAAAGGATAGTTCAAGTGTTTTTGGAGTGGGGTTGTTTGTGGTACATACTTTGTCAGTATATTACCTGCAGTAACACAGGAGCACTGGCATGGAAACTAAGCAATGTATGGCTCTGGATAGCAGCAAAAGGTTTATAGTCACATTAAAAGGTTTACCTTAAAAAATCTATTTCAGTTTGAGAATGGACTATATCAAGAATATTTTAACTGCCTTACCATGCTTCTATGGAGGACTATGACGGTCACAGAAACTGTAATGAAGCATTTCTTTAATTTAAAAAAAATTAACTGTACAATTAAAAACAGGAATTATTAAAGAAATTTACAAATTCATCAATTAATCCATAAATAAATACAGGAATTATAAAAAGAATTTACAAATGAAACTTTGAAACAGTGAATAAGTACATAATTTAAAAATGCATTAATGAATTCCGAAATAAATACTTGAATTTAAAAATCGATTTGAAAATGCAGTTTTAAAAACAAAAATAAATAACTGAATTCTTATCCTGAATTAGGAATACAGATTTTAATCAGGCATTTAGAAGGGCAATTCCTTTTCTCATTTTCAGTCCCATTTCCTTGCTACTTTCCCTATCCTATTAGGTAATCGTTTTTGCAAAATTTTGCCTCTCCATCAAGACTTTCCATGACACTTTGGGCCTTGAGCTGGTAAAACGAGGTGAAACAATGCAAATCAGCCATGGGATGTAACAAGCTCCCAATTGGATATTGCCAGATGATAGCCAATGTAACAAGCTCTCTGTTTTTGTGTGTTTTTGTGATATCTGTGTTTTCAAAGTTTAATTCAGATTCACCGACATAGGGCCATTGTTGTAGCAAAATGTTTTACAAATGTGAGTGAAGAGTTGTGTATATGTATTTCAATGCATGAGAGTGTAATAAGATTTACAAATGTGTGCAAATATCTGCCAATGCATGTTCAGAATCGTGAGTGCAATCACGCTTGTAAATGCAAGTGTCGATAAATATGTACACCCATCTGTGACTGTGTGGACATATCCGTAAATCCGTACATCAATCAGTAAATGTGTGAACAAATCTGCAAATGCGTACATAGATCTGTAAATGTGTGGACATATCAGTAAATGTATACACTGATCTGCAAATGCACAGACAAATCTGTAAATATGCAGATCAATCTGTAAATGTGTACGTTGATAATAAGCTGGACATACAGGCGAGTTGTCAGTTACAGCTTATAATTGGCTGTTTTTCACACCTGACTTTTGCTACATTTCTACCGTGGCAAAGATTTGCAAATGCGTGTGGCGACCTGCAAATGTGTGTCAACGATTTGTCTTTGTGCCTCTGCCTCAGTAGGCTATACTGCCTACACACCACCAGTCGGCGCTATCTCCCAGAGCCCCGTCACGTTGCTTTGCATAATGGGATGAGTAGGCCATGCTGGAAGCTTGACCCACCAGATGGCATCTCGATTGCATGTGGCAAGTAACATTGCGTGTTTTGCAGTCTTGTCATGAGTTACTTATGAACAAGTAACGCTCGTTTAACTTCTGGACTACCGACCCAGCGGGCTCAGGCTTCACTCTGGCTGGTGGGTCTATGGAGGTGAGGGACTCCAGAGTAAAGCCTGAGCCTGCTGGAGGATGGTGGAGGTCAGAGGGGGCTGAAGGCCGCTCTGGAGGTCGTATGGGGCTCCAGAGTGAAGTCATAGCCCGCTCATAGCCATAGCCCATAGCCCAACTCTGCTTGCTTGGTAGCCCAGAAGTTAAACAAACGTTATTTGTTCACAGATATGACCACATGTACAAATCGATGTACACTTTTGCAGATATGTCCACTCATTCACAGATGGGTGTACGTATTTATCGACATTTGCATTTGCAGGCATCGAAATACAGATACACAACTCTTCACTCACATTTGTAAATGGTTTTGCTACAATAATGGCCCCATACACCAAAGTCTGTCCATTTTTGACTAAAGACTGTTTTCACTGTCTAACCCTTAGAACATGTATCACGGCACGGTCTTTGGATTGGCTGTCCTGTAATGCTGCCAGGCTAGGAGGTGGACCTTTGTAGTCAAGATCAGTATGATGAGGAAGTGCTGAAGCAGAATTAGCCCAAAGTGCACATGTGAGAGAATCAACTAAGAAAGAGAACCGAAAGATGTAAATGGAGTCACATCTGTTGAGAATCCCCTTTCGTCACTAAGTTACATTTTGAATTTTGTTTGTTAATAAATTGGACTGACAAATAAGTCCAGACTATTGGATGCTTTTCGGACCACAGACAAAGCTGGACAGAGCAGCTCTCCCACGCAGATCACGTCCAGAAGAGCTGTAGCCCAGGTAGGCCTGCTCCGCTTTCCTTAGCTCTCAGGCAAGCCTGAACCAAAATAATGCGTGGGCCTATGAGCCCTAAGAGTCCTAGGCATTTTAGCCAAGTCCCTGGGGTTGTGGTGCTGTGGAACATGTCATGTGAAATTCCTTTTCTCTGACTCAGTTATTTCTCTGACTGTTGTTTCTTATCTCCTCTCTCTGTGTGTGCACTTCACTCACTGACTTGAGTCTCTGTACTTATTGAAATGCAAAGCTTTAAATGGCTGAGTAGCATCATGTGAGATGATATACAACACATTTAATTAATCAATTGAAAATTTCAGACAGACAGCGCAACATACAGAGGGATTTCCCCCTTTCAAGTCATATAAGTGTTGATGTATTGGCTACAATGTTATTATTTCATAATAATACTATGAAAATGAGACCCAGTTTTCTCATATACCACAGTTATCATTTATGACAGTTTCATGCAATTCAGGTCGTGAATAAAAGTTTGCTCAAAGCAGGAATAGAAGGAAGTGAAGTGGTTCTGCTTGTTCTGAGTATGTCCACTTTGCAAACAGTCATAACAGTCATTGAAATGCAGCTGAGGACCAAATGACATCACCTCCATACCTTATGCAAATATGCAGTGGGATCCATTACATTGCAAGAGAGATAAGTGCGTCCAGAGCGGAGCAAGGCCCACTCACACTCACAGCTAACCTCTTGTATAGTGTTCACACACACACACACACACACACACAAACACAAATACAGTGGGTAGTACATTAGGTATAAGTTTGCTCATGGACATACACACATGCTTCGCTCTCCCCCTCTAATACAGAAATAAGACACTTGACACTGCATTGATGGCAGTGACACTGTGAATGATGGGGGTGATGGAGTGTAAATCTGTACTTTCAGTGAAAAAGAGGTGGAGGAAAATAGACAGGTTAGCATTTCACTAACTTTGACTTGCTATTTACTTATAGGTTGTATCCAACGCAAGGCTAGGCAAAGAATGGCAATGGTTTAAAGTGGGCCTGACACTTGTGTTGTTCATTTATAGATACCATTTGGAGTATTTATTTAATCTCTAAAAAAATCTCTTCATTTTGAGCCTTAAGAAACAAATAAATAAACAAGCTCACAAAGAGTATTAAGAACTTAAGAACCCTAAATCTAATGTGAACAGGTTTAAAGACTAATTAATCTAATCTTACCTAGTTTTAGCTTAAGGAAAACTTTAAAACCTGCCATGAACTTAACTGACATATACGAGGAGCAATGGTCCTCAAGGTCCCCCAGGTCCGATCAGGACAGTTTGATGGTGCCAGGAGAGGACTGGCAATAAAAAAACGGCACGGACTTGAGCTGTCTTACACAACCTGTTTGTCAATCAACTAATCATTTATTTAAAAAATAAAAGAGAATATTAATTTGTATTGCTTTGGATAGGCTAATACGTAAAACAATGAGTTCGCATTTTTATGCAACATACTTATTTCTTGAAATGCCACAATAAATAACTTGAACAAAGGCTGATTAGTGGCATACTAAATACACATTTAAAATTTTGGACACATCAGATAATGTAAAGTTAAGTTAAAACAACGTAATGTCCATGGCAGCATGAGTGAGTAGAGGCATGTAGTTGTGTTCAGGCTGGTAACCTTGTCAAACATGTTCAGTTTGGTGCATATTAAACAATGTACATTGAAGTTAAAAACATTTCATTGTTCACGGCAAAATGCTCAAAATGGCCACCCCGCCACAGCCACACCATTAATTGAAAACAAAAGCTTTTCATAACTTTTCATGTCAAAGGAATGTCCACACCCTGAGTCATTCTGGTAAAATCTGTGGGAGGTGTTTGTTAAGATAACACGTGGCAAATTTGGTCAGTTCCTGTAGTCAGTCGTGGCACTGTGACTATGGCTGAATATTGACATCTGAATGGGTTCAGGGCGGAACTCTAAACATTTAAAGTCAGATGCACATCTGATTTTTCATGGCAAAATACTCAAAATTGGCGTATCTGCCTCGCCCACACCTTGATGTCAAAACTAAAGCTTATAATAACTTTTGATGCCAAAGGGGTTAAGAATACACACAGCAATTTTCTTAAGGATTGGATAAATTCTTCAGAGGAAGTTTGTTACAATACACAATGTGTGCATCACCAAAAATCATAATCAGACCTTATCATTATATGTAAAACATACAACAAAATTATCAACAGCAACTCTCTCTGTCTGGTGCAAAACATCAAAGAAAAGAATACAATGCCCATTCATTCAA
>JAPZDX010000003.1:2148290-2160833 GCA_029783625.1 Naso annulatus | reverse complement strand
ATATAATGTAAGCAGACATATATTTAGCATGTTTAAATATGTGATAATAATGTATGCACAAGAGATTTACACAAAAGTATAAAGGCGAATATTTGTGCGGCTTTCAGTTCATGATCATAACAAGACAAACAAGCACTAACACAACCAAAATGTCACAAAAAGTTATTTTGTCACTCGCCATGAATAGTGGTATTTAGTTGTGTAGCCATAGTTTTATGTTTTGAGATATCAGATTTATGCCTTAATCTCTATACAGTGTAAGTTAACAGAATTTTAGAAGTGGAGCTTAAAGGTTTAGTTGAATTTAAAATGTTTAAAGCAAAATTTTGTTTCCTAAGAAATACTCCCCCGGGGTCAAGTATTAATTGCAGGGAAAAGCAACCATGTTGCTCATGTTCAGTTAGAGGTGCTTTACTAAAGAAGCTGATAAAAAACAGTCACTCAGCTCAGTGGAAGCATATTTATTCTAGTAAATTTAAGCAGGTGTGCTGGCGGAGGTGGCAGTCTGTGGACTGGTAGTAGACATTATAGTTTGAGGGTACATGGTGGAGAGATGGGTGATGCCAAGGTGAGGAGAGCTCAATTAAAATGTTTGGGTTTTTTTGTCAAATGTCATTTTTCAATGTTGTGAGCACCACAAATTAAATTTAATTTCTCATTGTGTTATTCCGGAGGCAGAAATCTCCGAGGCACAACTCAAAACCTGAATGGATAAAACCAAATATAGCTACATAGATAAATACCACCAGACATAAAAAGTCAGGTGTGCTTGGTACATTAGACAAATTAATGCTTTCAGAGTTAAACAATATGCTGACTTAATTTGAAAATGAAGTTTAAAAAAAAAAAGTCAAGTATTAAAGTGTTGGCAGGTTGTTAAATTTTAAGCAGCTTTGTATTAGAGGCAACAGTTGTACTCTGTTCGGAAGAAAGAAACATTGTCTTTCATATTAGACACTGTAATTGATGGAATGTAATGGTGGTCTGGTCTTTTTGAGAGAAAAAGGTTGCTTTAGGCCCGCTGCTCAAAAGAGTGTAGCGCCTTGCAAATTTGCCACACCACAAAACTCATTTGTCCATGTAGTTTCAACTTGGCTGTATGCCTGAGCACATTTGAGAACCCCATTTGGTGATGTTTTCTGCACTAAAATACTACAATGCTTAAGAAAAAAAAATCCTATTTAGAGGGAGTTTGTCTGTGAGCGTGGCGTCATGCTAAAAACCCTATTTTCGTCAGGAACGGCCACCCTATCACAAACTCTGCAGGGGAGCCACATTAGAGGTAATGTCATCCACAGTTTAGCCCTCCACTCCTCATTCCTCTGTCTCTCCCCTAATGAACTCCCACTGAATTACCACTTCACCAGCGCCCTGCCTTTTTATGATTCTATTTGTTTATCTATCTCTGATTTCCTCTCTCATCTTCCTTCGCACCCAGGCACGCACCGGCTCTTTAATTTTATTGGCCACCGTTAGCGGGCAGCGAGTCGAGGCATTTGGCTTGTCACATAAACCACCATCCCTCCTCCCCAACCCACCACCACCCCCGTTTGGTAAGATTAGCAGATTAGGGTGCTCATCAGTCAGGGAGGGACCCCCACCGTGGCAGGCTGCAGCCAAATCACACAAACATCTCTGGAAGGCATTGTGCCGTAATTGAAAGCACAATAATTTCCCCCCATTAATACATTGCTCATATGCCATCTTACACATGAAATGTCCACATTATCTGTTGCAGTTTTCTGTTAATGTCTTTGCTCCTCAACAGTAAATTTAATAGGAAGAGCAAAGGGAAGTGGGTAGACATTTTCAGGAAAAATAAAAAATAAAAAAATTAAAGCTTTCTCATTTTTCATTCATCTATCCTAAGTAGATGTCACAAGAGAAAAGGGAAAAACGAACAAAACCGAATCCAGTTGGTCACATAATGGTCGCCACACCTGCTGAGGCTCACCCATGATGCTACATGTTTTTTACAATAATCATGCTTTTTGTATTTTTTAAGGCCACATCAAGAGAATATTAGTCTCTCTCCTACCACAGAAATTGTGGTCAACTCTTCACGGGCATGTCAAACCCATGTGGACTGTATGTACACACAAGCCTGCTGTTTGTCTTCCCAATGGTTAACTTCATCAGTTATTTAAATCTTCTGACACTACGACAGGATCCATCAGGTTTTCATGTTAATAAATGTACTGTCTTCCTTCAAATGTCTAAACTGCCACACACGCAGGACAGATTCAAGCAGTAATTTTAAATTGTTTTGATTGATTCAGCCTTCAGGTATGTTCGGACAGAGAACAATGGACGCCACAAGATTACATACAAAGTCAATGTAAAAAGGCGACACGATGTCACTGCAGGTGAACGAATCAAGCCATGTGGCGTCCATCGCCTCCAATGCCTTCATTGCCTATCGCTCGAAGTTGAAAATATTGAACTTTTTCGGGTGACATCACATGGTGCTTTGCTGCAACAGCCAATCAGTGTTGAGATTCTCCTGACGTCAAAGACATTCCAACAGCATGAAGCAGATGCTTCACACCCTATTCACAAAGGGGGAAATTTCCTAATTTACATACATGCAAATGAGCCAGGCGCACCTGGGAGTGGCCGAGCAGTTTGTGTGCAGTTTGCGCACATTTCACCCTTGCCAGTGCTTTGTGAATTTCACGCGTTTTTTCTCCATTGCACAGGTTTAGCAGGCACAAAGGCAGCGCATTGCTTTTGTGGATTTGGCCCATAGTTTTATCTGTACAGGTGCATGTTACTGCACCGAGTGATGCACTCTTTAAATTGCAGGAAAAAATGCTGTTGCATTTACTTATACCAGCTTTTTGTTGGTAACCCTATGGCGCAGATGATTTCTGCTGCCTCAAGATAACACTGCGCCATCAGTGCATCTGACCCAAACCCCTAACGTTTGACTTCCGCATTGAAGCCAGCCAGAAATTTCAAAAACCTGCAGTTCCTCGACTGACCACTTGAGGCTGGCTCCAAAATCCTCAGAAGAACCCATGTTAAAATAGCCTTTAGAGCAGAAATAAACGTAGTTACAGCCTGGTTCAAAAAACATTTTTTGTCTACAGCTTCTTCCCCCTTTCATAATAACTGTGAGATGGATGGAATTTTTTATAAATCATTTTTATTTATTATTTTATATTTAGGCTTAAAGTTCTGCTTAAATTGGGGCATGGTCACTTGATTGACAGTTAGTCGGGAGATGGCTGTCTCTGACAGCTGCTAACGTTTGCTGGCTAAACCACCAACCTTGGACCTCTCGGCCGTGTCGGTCTCTTTTGGAGAATTTTTCATGCCAATATCGGTAAAATAACATGGCTTGCTGTGTGGTTAATTGTACAAACAGACAGTCCAAGAAAACTTAGCACTGACTTCAGTGTATGCTTAGTAACTTGTGTTAGCATCATAGCCTGGTGAGGCTCCAGGCTTACCTAAGGCTAATTAATTCATTGGCTGGTCACCGAGCTGCACTATTACACTGTGTATGGTGCTCACATGTGTAGAAAAACTCTACTTTTATTTTAAGAACTACTTGTCCACTACTACTTAAAATAAACTCTTAAACCTTGGTAAGAGTTGAGCATTTATACTGACAGTTTATTTGTGTTGCATGATTTGCTTGTCCTTAAAATTTACAACCAGATTTGAATGTGAAATTTAACAAAGTCAGTCAGTGATGAAGATAAAAACAGTCCAATTATGAACAGAATTTATTAGCAATCTGAGCTCTTCATAAAAGGTCTTCATGCCAGAGTGCCAGCTTGAGGCTGGTGCAGGTCATCTATCACATTCACAAGCTTGATGTTCCTGTCACAGTGGATAAGGAAGACATGGTCCTGCTGCTCTTCCTCGCAGGGAGTGGGAGATGCAGAGGAGAAGAAATTATCACCGTTGTGCCCCCAGCCAGCCCAACACACGCGGAGGTCAGGCACGGCGAGGTCGCTCCCCATTGTCCCTGCAGGTCTCTGGGCACCACGCCAGACAAAACTGTCTCTCAGAATCCAGACAATGACTATGGAGGGGAAAAAAAAAAGTTTCATTAATGAAAATTACAGTTAATTATTAAGGATGGCTTCTTTTTTGTTGTTGTTAGTACTTTTTTATTCTTGAAAGATGCACGCCTCAAAATACAAATTGAAGACTGTAAACACATTTTTGGTTGTCTTTTATTACCACCTGTCCAAAGTAGTGGAGACCACTACAGTTTCAATATTGGCCTGTCACAGACATACCAGTATTTGTGTGTGTGTTGTTGATATCAGCCAGATATCAGCTGATATGAAAACTTCTGGGTTATAGAAAAAAACACAAAGCAAAAAAAAAGATGCTTTAGGTGATTAATAGTTACATTTTCTTAAGGGCTAACTGTTTCATTACACTGATGTCATTACAGACAAGGTTTACCTTTAATCTATAAATTAGACTTCCTTCTGTTTTATGTCCTTGTCGCAAGTGTTTGGTAACCAAATTTGAATTATTGTGGCCCAAAATGTGTGTATGTCTGCTCCAGCAATTGCATGTAAATCCAAGAGGTTACTTACAAATTTTGCTCTGTGTAGCAGGCGTGGTGGAGTCAGGCGCTGGCAAATGGCGGTACCTAGGATGAGAAACCTCAGGCTTTAAAACGGCTCTGCAGAAACCAATGGGTGACGTCATGGTGGATTTGTCAAGTGTTTTATGTTATCAATGATCTGACCACACTTCATTAGCCATTACAGACCCAGGACAGGGAGGAAAACTAAAGTTGTTTTTGTGTCAAAGAAAATTAGAAATCTAAAAATAGTATGCTTTAATGTGATTCAAAAATAATATTTAAAGTTTTTACAAATACGTATTTTGACTTTTAAAAAAAAACATATTAAACACATGCTGTTATTTTGTCCCTTCCACACACCCTTAGTCAAACCACCGCAGGGGTTTCCTGCTTCCTACTGGCTGAAGAAAGATAACACGCTTGTAGATGGCTTATGTTTTCTTTTTTATTTGCCTTCCTCCCGAGTTTAAGTCAAAAAGATAAATATCAGCCTTTCAACTCTTACAAGGAGGAGACGGGGAGAGCTCGCCCACCACTTATTAGCTCAAACACTGGTAGTCAATGAGAAGTGCTACCCTGCCTCCACCCAAAGTCATCAGATAAACTTTCCAACATCTCTTAATGATCCTGAGTGATTGTTGTGACATGTTTATTTACCACGTTACATCATTTTTGGACTCAGATCAGCAATTTATGTAATTTTAGAATCAAGTACATATCGAAAGGACACAGGATGCATGCACAAACCAAGCCATGCACTTGTAAGTAGGTCAACAAAACAAAATCTGTTAAAATTAAAAAAAAATGAAATTACATTAAGATCTAATCTGAGTCAAAAAATATCACTTGATAAAAAGAAGCAACATTAAGATCTCTTACATTTTACCATACATTTCTGTAAGGACATGAAAAAAAATACACAAAATAAATTTTTTACATGTAATTAAATAATATAGATCACTTATGGTTATGAGTTTGTATAAGCACACATATCATACACTTTTAATTGTAATAACGTGGTTTTAATCAGTCACAGTCAAACTTTTGAGTTTATCTACAGTGTATTGCAGTGCAAGTGATGATTCAACAATTGTGTCAAATTGTACGTTTTTGCTTGGTTACTTCAACATTGAAACTGTTAAAAAAGAAATGCTTTTGTGTGTGTATGTATGTGTGTGTGAACTGTTTTGTGTTCTTTTTAGCAGATTTATTTGATGATGAACTTGAAGATATGGCAGTGAATGGGGAAAATGTTCAGGGAAAATGAACGGTATGCAAAGTAAAGGGCTGTGAAAATGTGAACTCAGTCACATTTCACTATTGTGATACTCAAAATACTTTCACAAGGTTGGCAAGTCTGCATGTGTGTGTGTGTGTGTGTGTTTTCTACATCTTAGCTTCAAATTTATCTTACTATTTTAAAGGTTGTTTTCTCGTTATAGTGTCTCTAATATGCCTTCACATGAAGCCATGTAGAAGTCAGACAGTTAATTTTGTATCTTCACAAAGCAGGAGAAAAAAAAAAAAAGTAAACCAAAGATAATAACATCCCACAGACTCTCACAAAACGCGCTTTTTGTTGGGTTTTTGTTTTTTTGTCATTGAGTTTTCCCCATGATGCATACCATAACTGACTGAATGATAACTTCGTGTAATGCGTGAAGCATCCATGGATCTGAGTGTGCAGCAGGCTCTTCTGAATTATCTGCACTATTGTTTTTCTCTGCTCTGTGGCCAACTTGTTTTATTGTGCCAGGTTATCAACAGTCTCCATGCTTCAATGTGTTAAAACACACATGAACACTAGAGTTAACTGAACTCTCACAGTTGCCACTCATTGTCGATCCCGTAAAATGTTGCCATGGTTTTGCTGCCTAGTGACCTGTGAGTGTGTATATATGTTTGTGAACGCTTTACACACACTCGCATTTAATTCTTTCACTTCAGCAGCCTGCAAACACTCAGGGATAAGTGTTCGACGTGCTGGCCAAACAAAAGACTTATTAACTCTTGCAGGGACTGCTGGTGGGGTCATTGGTTTGTTTGTGTAAGCATGTGTGTGCAGAGATTTAAAAAGAAAATATAACAGGACTCACAGCTAGGAAGTACTTCAGGTTTTAAAACAAAAAGGGCTAAACTTCCCTTAAACATGTCATTCTTGGTGAACTAGAAATCAGAGATTTAAAAAAGAGGGCCAGAGCCATAATTTAAAAATATTAACATCTACAGCATCTTTAATTCAGATACCCTCAACATTGCAAAAAAGGTTTGACTGACCACTCAAAGCTGATAAGATTTTCATATTTACTTTTTTAATTTCATTGTCCGTTATGAATCTGTATTTTCTTATTGTTGATCTGAAGCTGTCTCACACCTATCTATGCTACTGCACTGATAAAAGCATTAAATTAAATGCAGCACTTATAAATATTTCTTGTTGTGACAATGGCTCAAATGGTGTGCATTAACTTAGAGCAAATGCATGTCGTGACGAACTCCCCAATCATTATCACCACACTGCAGTTTTGTTTTTTCTTTTAAAACTTTTTTTTTTTTTTTTCAGTATTTCAACCCATTGAAATTCATTGCTCTGGTTTTCTGCTCTTTTCAAACTTTTTTTTTCAGAAGCAGCAGGCAAATGTTTTCAGTAATAAGCCTGCTTTAAAATACCTGCTGAGCACCAAACAGCTAGTTAGCGACTAGCGGAGCCTCTCAGATGATGAAGACTGAAACTTAGCTAAAAGGAATGAATATTGGACTTTAATATTTCAAGTTGAGAGAAACAGTTGAGATTAAATGGAATATGCAATCTAGAGGCCACACTGGTGATCTGAGCAGCAGATACTCACAGCTTGGTAAAGTGCATTAGGAAAGAAAATGCACAAAGCTTAGAACAAGTAAACCGTGGCTACTTTTTACAACAGCCTCATGAAGACCTAACAGTATGTACAATACAGTAAAATTACTAAAACACTGATGGAAAGCAGTGCCACACAGAGCTGACATGAGCTCTGTGGTGTCTCTTCAAACTGCTGTTAATTTTACATATGAAGCTCAGCGGAGGTTAAGTCAGGAGAACTATCTCTTTGTGGATGCCTTCTTAGTCATAAGCACAGTTTTGCACTGTGTCTAAGCAACGCCTACTTAATTTTATTTCCATCCAATCACAACCTGTCGTGTTCTCCTTTAGTCAGTTACTCATTAACTCCACCCCTTCACAACCTCAACAAACGATGATTGCGCAATCAAACCCACTGATTAGAAGATTCTCCCCATTGCTGACTAAGTTCTCTTTCCTATCAACACCACGAGCGAATACACTTTTGGAAGCACCAAAGTCCTAAGAACACTTTCTATGGTGACCGTCTTTCTGCCAGGGACTAAACAGAAAAGTCTAAAATTTTAATTACAAAAATGTTTTTCCCCATTTCTCTGATCTTCATTCTTTGTTTGTTCTGTAAGATCTACTGACTGAAATGGCAGTAGGAATTGATAATTGTTCAGTAATTGTAAAAAATGGCACAGAATATGACAGCCTTCAAGATAATGTTATGGTCAATATCTACAGTTAAATGAAAAGTTTGCTCATATATCTATATGCATATGCTCATTGTTTTCATTTTGTTTTCTTCTGTATTTCCTGAATAACTTATCATTGTGCATTTTGTGCATTAAAGTGTATGTGTTGAACATGTTTGTGTGCCGCTGTGTTGTGTGTGTAGCACGTGTGTGTGTGTGTGTGTGTGGCCTTGCTCAGGGAAGCGCACCGCCCCGCGGATGACACTCAGAATGCATTATAACCATTAATGAAAAAGTTAATGGGGCATTTTTTTACATATCAATTTACATTTGGACTATTTGGGCACACAAATGATGTCTGGGCGGTCGTGGCCAACACCACTCAGCACCGAAACAGAGAGGTCTAATGTGTTTTATGGACATCAAATGTTGTGAATAATGATGCGTCCACTGAATGCAAATCAGATGACACTTGATAGACCATGATCAACAGTGCCTGCATGGAAACTTTCGCTCATAGACACAATGAACAAGATGGGAAACACAGACAGAGCTGCTACAAGCAGGACATTTTCTTGCTGTCTTACACCCTACAGATGTTCATTATCATGTACAAAAAAGTCATCATAAACTAGAGGTCATAGGCTACATTTGCAAAATACACTCACCCAAAGACACATACATACACATGCAGGTACTCTCTGGGTTCAATGTAAAAAAAGAGCATGATGTAATGTTCCCTAATGAAAGACAGTGTTGTTTTCAAGTATATTAATGTCGTTTCCATGTGGGAACAGTGTGTAGGGCTGCCATGTTGTCACCTCTTGGTTCCTAGAGGGTTTCCAGCAGTAGTTTCAGCCTTGAGGGGTGGGTAAGTTAATTTGTGAGTCATTTGCCTGAGGCATGAAGACAGAAGTGCACATGCACACATATACACATGCATACACGCACACACATACACACGTACACACATACAGACACCACAACATGAAGGCAGAATTATTCAAGTCGATCAGTTCAATCTTATTGTGGGTCCACGTACAGTAAAAAACAGGTGATGGAGTTGCTGCATCACTTTAAAAGTCCCAAGAAAATCACCAGCCCATTTACTGTAGTCCTGGATCACATCCTGAAGTGACCCTGAAGCCAAGTCATGTGACTAAATAAAACAGGTGTCCAAATAAAACATGTTACTTTGAATAAAATTACAGATTTATCTGGGGTTGAAAATTTTTGCAACAAAAGAAAATATTTAAAAATACTGGTTGATTGTTATTTATTATTTTGTTTTATTATTTCAAATTTAAAGCGACAACAACATGACTACAAAGACTGAAAATGGGATAGTTCATCAAAAGAGAAGCCAAAAACATCTTGATTGCCCACCGGTGTCTGACTGAAGTATAGGTCATAAAACACGCCTCACCTCCTCAGCAATTGGGACACGGGCCAAAGTAAAAAATCCAAGCATGTCAGATAATTTTACCCCACGGACGGTTTCTGTCGTTTAATGTATTGCTTATCACACTGGTACATGTTAAACTGTTTTTGACAAATTACTTTTGTAAGTTTGCTTTTCGAAGATGCTAAATGTAACATTTTAGCACTAATTACAGTACAGTTCCTCAAAATTCTCATGACTTTGTTTGAGTGTGGCATCTGTGATTTCTGAGGTGCTTGTTTGCTTTTTGCTGGTGTTGTCCACAACAGATTCTCCACATCTGTTGTTTTCTGTCTGTCTGCTGACCCACACTTCCCAACACATCATTGTCAGGAATTTAAGACTTAATTCTGTGTTTTATGGAAAACAAGTCATTCACTACAATTACATGATGTTAGGGAAAAGGCCAAGGACGGTAGTCCAATAAATGGTCTAATCGGGCTGTAACCATTTAGCGTTAGGTTAGGGTATATATATAACTAAACCCCAACCTGCCATGAGCATTTGTATTGTCTTTTATTGTTTGTTTGCTTGTTTTCTCCTTACATTAAGACCGTTTTCGAGGGTTTTTTTTCTGCGAAGGAGGGGCATGCTTTTTTTCTTTTCCCTTTCTCTTTGCCCCCCTTAGACTGAGAGAAATATGCCTCTCTGCTCCACTCTGCCCCCATCAGGGACCCCACATGCCACCCGCAGGACATCTCGAGCCCCCCACAACCTCTCTAGCTTTCCTGGTTTGCATGTTAAGTTTGCTGACAGTAAGATAGGTTCTGTGAATGACTTTGAACTGAAAAAGTTTGATTTTGGAGTTACAGCCATTGAAAACGTGCTGCACATGCTGCATATCTGGTGATTAATACTGTTTTGTCATTGAATGCTAAGAGTGGGTAGATGGGAGAAAGAGAGAGAGAGAGAAACAGAGAAGAAGGTGAAGTATAGAACGTTCAATAAGAATGCATTCAGGTGTGTGTGTGTGTTTATGTGTGTCGACCATTTAATGAAAGAGGGCGCAATGGGGTACTGACAACAATGACAACGTAAACAACAGCAACAAATATTTACATATAAACATAAATTAGCCTAATTCTTTCAGGCAGGAGAGACTCAGTTGCAAGAGATGGTTGTATGAGTCCTTGTGGAATGGGGTCTGTTAGGCAGAAATTTTCGACAGTAGATGCACATGCTAGTACATGTTCGTGAGGGATTCAAGTCTTTAAATAGCAGATGTGCTGCAGCAGATTAAAAAAGCCATAGAGTGATTTCAGAGTTTTTGTATCTGTCTTTCACTGTACAGTTCTTTTTTTTCCTGCTTTTACTCAGTTCTTTGTGATTTTTATGTCCCAGTTTGGCAGTGATGGATCGGGGTGACTGGGCAACAGCTAAGACAGTAAAGATGATGGAGAGAGATTTGATTTAAGGAACTGGGGAAGTTTGAGTTGAGTTTTCATTAAGTGTTTTTAGAGCATCTCTGGGTTGTCAGATGGGTGTTCGGGGATGCCAGAGAAAATCTGATTGTCACACATGCTTCCGGTTTGCACGTCCATGTTTTTTTTTTTTTTTTGGTTTTTACCACATTCATAATTTGAACACATTTTGTTTTGAATGTGTTTTGGAGGCAGCTGTTTGCCTGCTCTAACTGCTTTCCAACAGAGTTGTAGACAAATTTTAGGCTCATGTTGTTTTTTGTTGATAGACTGTAGTACACTGAGCTTACTTATTGTTGTCTGTAGATCCTTCATGTTTGTTGATGATATCTATCTCTGTATGCTTTGGGAAGCTATTCATTTTTACAGTTGTAGTGGTAATAAATGCCTGTTCTGTTATTTAATCCAGCATGCGAAGCTGCTTCATTTGCTGATTACGGCTTAAAAGGTATACTTTTATGTTGTTTAATACAAAAAAGTCAAATGAGAAAGAAGTCAGAAGTTGTAATGTGTTGATTTTTTCAGCAACCAGTCACCACCATCATTAATCTCACCACTTCATGCTGTATCACGACATACCCATCCTTTCATGCTGCTCCACTTTTTTCCGCCCTGCTTTGTTCTCCCGATACTTTACATACTTTACATAAACAACTGCCAATAAAAGCCACCTTGCAATTTCCCCTTTTCCTTCCTTTGCCCCCTTCCCTTGTGTGTCCTGCCAGGCTCACCTCTTTCTCATTATCCCATTTCTTCCCTTGCTGCCCCCTCCTTCTCACCCAGCCTACCTCCAACCCTGTTACTGGCGAGTGGGCGAGCACAATCGGCAATAACCCAGCATGCCACTTTTTGACTTTGTGCTACCTGCTATGCTAATATCATTAATCAATAGAGCCCAGATTGTCTTCGCTGTGATTCAAAGGATCTAAGGGTCCCAGCGGTGCACAGGTAGTTTTTCTTTTTTTTTTTTTCCTCCTACCTTCTCCTCGCTCTCTCTTCTTTCACTGAAAAAAAAGCTCATTTGCGAAGGCCCCCAAGATGGCTGACTTAATGACGGCCACAGAAGTTTTTCCAACAAATTTCATGGGGCATGATCCTAAGATAATAGCTTTTCAGCCTCAATGACAATCCAATTACCGTGCCAATCAAAGCCCACGGCATGCTGTCTAATTATGATCAAATCTGGCTGTCAGCTCAAATACTAAAACAGCAGCTTTAAGCCCAACAAATCACAGTTTAGAGACTGAGCCCAGTTTGTTCATCCATGATCAGGGAGTAGCAGGGTTTAACTTTCTGTTTGACAAAAAAGGAAAAAAAAAAAAAAAAGATTGTCTTGTTTTGTGAGAGTGCATTCATGTGATATTTAACACAGCACACTCAATAATGATCCTGAATAACATTTTTAATAGACTTCATTATTCATTCATTGCAGGACATGTGAGGTAAAAAAAAGAAATGTTTTAAAATAATAATTCATCATAACAGCATAAATAAAAAGACTGGGTTTACTAAGATCTTCCTCTTTGCCACACACACACTTGCCCAAACGGATGCAAACCATGCAAAAATAGACACATAAGACCCTAACAGTTGCTAACACTTGC
>JAPZDX010000003.1:2131592-2148190 GCA_029783625.1 Naso annulatus | reverse complement strand
CTTGCTAACAAACAAAAAGGCGGCATCAATAACACAAATGATTAAACATTCATGGCCTTTTCAGTGGAACATCTGCTGTGTATGGGGCTCTAGCCTCGGGGACTCAGAGAATCAAGTGGATTTCAAGAAAGCAATAAGACGGGGGGAAGGCAGCAGGAGATTTACACACACATGCAAACACACATGCATGGACACACAATTGTATGCATGTGTGCGCATAACAGCCAAACAGAGTAAATACAAGACACCGTGGACAATGGCTCAAACAAGCAGTTTTTTTATGGTTCGTGCTGGAAAATACACTGATCTTAGCATCATCCAAACACAAGAATACACAGTCCACTAGATAGCATACTTGCATTGAAAACATATCATGGCTAGCTCAACTGCACAAAGGCCATTTTTCAATTTGTTTTCAACTCCCTTAGAGGATGTTGTTCTATATCTGTAGCCTTTTGTGGGAAGCTTAGGCCCATATAACATAAGAATTCTGACAAAAATATTTTATCTAGTTTGTTACAATATGAATGATTTATACACTCTGTGCAGCGTATTAATGTGTCACTATTGCTGGCATTTTGAGCAAGATTTATTGTCTTGGTGTCAAGCAGAGAAGAAATTATTTAAAATCTTAAAAAATGTTGCAATATTGCTTAAAATATAGCAAGTGCGGTTGGGGTGACCTCTAAAAATGTATTTATGACCAACATTCACTCACATCACACTAACTCTTGTTCTCTTTATCTCTTTAAAGGCAGAGGACAGTGCCAAATGGAAAGTCCAAACCGATTCCCTAGAAATAACCTTGTTAATATGCAGCAGTGCATTACTATCTGGAATTCTCTTTTCACCAACCTTCAAATATTGAAATAAAGCATTTCTTTTTTTATTTTTTGTTTGTTTTGTTCTCTTGTTGTTATTTTGTACTGAATCCAACAGGGCAGATGATGTTGATTGTACTTCAGGAGAAACTGTGAGTTGTTGAAACACTTAAGGCTTTATCTGAAAATGAGTTTTCCAGTTTTCCTGTGTGTTAACTATATTTTTATTACTGCAGATGTAGCCTGTTTATTACTGCTGCTGATGGCCGCAAATATATCGCTGATAAAAAACGTTAGATATATATTATTGTCACACATGAATGCAAACAGATCCACACTGAAAGGGATTGTGTCAATAACACAAAGCAGTAATTGTCTGTGTGGGGATGATTAAAACAGAAAGAGAGAGAGAGAGAGAGATTAAGAAAATGATGCTAGTTAGTATACCAATACCTAAACGTTAAAACTAACAAAATTAATATACAAGGACAAAATTATCCTCCTCTAGGTAATAGTTTTATAATACGGATGCTGACTTTCTTCACACTGTTCTATAAACAGTACCTCTGGATACTTTTAGTCTAAAATGTCGTCATGATTATCAGGCTACATGCTGCAGGCCGTCTGTCAACGTTGGTGATGGGATAGAAAAGATTCACATCTGTCATCATTAAATCTTACACTTTAAAAAAAACTGCTTGGTTCTGCAGAGTGACATACTAAAGAAAGGTCAGAAATCCACAAAAATCTCAAAAACAGAAAAGTGATTTGTATTTTTGTTTCAGCTTATTTTATTTGATGATCTGAACACCGGAACATGTTTCTTTCTTTCTTTTGATGGTCATAAACACAAAATTTGAATACTTTTTTTTTTTTCAAAACGAAAGAAATAAATGAGTGACTGTATAATCCACTGAGTGTTATCCCTTTACTATAATGTTAAAGTACATGCAGAGTGACCAAACAAATTGTCCCAGTAACTGAGGCTTGTTTTAGTGTTTACCAAATTTTAAACATAACTTCTTTTAACACCACTTGCAGAGTTGGTGGCTGAAAGCTCTTGCATTTCTGCTGATTCTAATGCTACTGAACAAACAGTAAAATGCAGTAGGGATAACATCCTTACTACTTTTCACACTGTAGCAGATTACATTACAATACAAAATCCCTTCAGTAGTGCTGCAACAGTCACAAAACATGAAAAGTACATTTTACATATGTTTATCTCTGGCTGGAACAGAACAGAGACAAAACCGCAAACATGATCTGCAGCAGTCAGATTGAGTCCGAACCAAACCAGGTAAGGAACTGGCGAGAATCACGTACAGGGGTCAAGCAGACAGAAATCAAAACAAGCTGGGACGTAAAAGACAATGACTGGCAGTGGATTAGTGGATGTAAGATGACTCAATGACTCTGATCTTGATTGTGTTAGTCCGACTAAAAAAGGACTTTTAAAATACATGTGAACATGTTAGTCCAACTGAAATCACACTTAGTTGGACTAACACACCTCTGCAGTTGATGAATGATTTACTTTTGCATGTGTACATCTCAATAGGTTCCAAACTCGCTTAGAGCTTCTACACATGACCCATAGTTTTGAACTGGAAGTTGCACAGCATAAATTCGTAGAAGAAAGTTGGAAAGAGAGGAAGAAGGTATCAAAATGGCGAGTGCTAGAGCGTGAACCACGCATATATTTGACTCCTTTAGCTGACACAACATAATCTTTGTCTCCTTGTCTTTAAAGAAATGTGTAGTTCCCGCTCTTGCACTACAAATTTTAATGAATGCCGTTCAATTTACGAGTCAAAGACGGCTGTGGGAAACTATGGCTAATGCAGAACGCCTAGGCCAGTTAGGGGCCAATTGAGGCGTGTACAAGCAAGAGTAAATCGACCCCCAACTACATTATCTTGGCCTGTTAGTCAGACTTCAAGAAATTGGACTTAGTAAGATTTCAGTCGGACTAACGTGGTCAAATGTATTTAAAAAGTGCATTTTTTTAAAACATCACGTAAATGTACTGATAGTTACAAGAAGGCAGAGAGGTGTGACTGGGTCTGCACTGACAGAAGAATTGCTAAAAGGGAAAACCAGGCAGGCTGAAAGAATGAATGAATGAATAGGAAGGGTTAATGACACTTTGATTTAATGTTTATGCTATTCAAAATAATCATCAAAAGAATATAATTTTTTTGCATATTTTATGTTTTTTTTTAATATGAGCAGAGAATGTTTTGTTTTAAACTGTTATTTTTTTAATACAGTTTGTAGGACACATACCGTCCATTCAGCCGTCAAGTTCGGCTTTATCATGTAAAAGCTCTTTAGAGCAAAAAAGCCCTAGCAATATGAAAAGGAGGTTTCAAGGATTCGATACAGTTCCCTTGTAATACACTCCTCACACAAGTGAAGTGTATGGAGGTCATACTTTTGGTGAAAAAAAAAACAAAACACTGAATATAGTTTTTCATCATAAAATAGTCCTTTCTCATTGACTGCATTGTGGCTGTGCTGTATGTACATTTACACCTTGCAAATGAGCAAGGCAGCTCCACACTCTACACACCCACCCACCCACACACACACACACACACACACATAGTTAACCTTTTCTCAGTTAGAGGCACCCAGCGCCACTGAAACAGTCTTGTGAATTATTTCAATATATAAAGTTGCTCATGTCCAGATTTCATTAGCAGCACATTAGCTGCAGTTTTATGCTTTATGTTTATTACAGGCCTGACATGATCTATAAATAACAAGTTAAACGGGTGCGGACGCAGGGGACAGCCGTGGCTCTGTAATGCTAAAGAGATCTATCATTACAGCTGACAATTGCTAATAGCCAGCCCTCTGGGTCAATCACTACAAATTACAGGGGCTCAATTACATGCCATCATTTCTGGGCGTCCAGCATGAGAGGTGTGTAGCAGGAAGCCCTGTGATAACCAGAGAGAGAGGGTTTAAAAAGCGGGGTAAGTGTTGGAGTGGGCATGATCTTGCTCAAGTGTGTGACCAGTCCAAGACACTGTGAGATAATGCTTTTTAAAAAATCACTTTTTTAAGAAAATGACAAAAAATTTGGTTTACCTCCAACAACACAGAGAACGTGGACATGAATTTGGTGACTGAAGATTTCAACCAGACTTTGAATTTAATCTTTAAATTTGAACATGTAAAACCAGATTAAAAAATAGCGATGTTTTGATTTTTTTAGGAGGAGTTGATCATTTGTGTAAAAGCTGCTGTAAAATGATTACAGCCGGAACATGATCCTGTTATATGCCTTTGCTGGCTCCCCTCTTTTTAACTTTTGTTACTCAGTGATTTCAGAGCAATGTTTTAATTCTAACAATACGCCCTGACATATACTGATCAGTTACAGCCCCTAGATTTAATCATTATGTAAGCTATCCAATTCACAGTTGCCATAAGGACATATGGTGGACAGGGGTAATAAGCTAAATAAGCAAAGTCAGTTGTGTTTTCTTTCTATATACTTTTCTTGTGTTTTGCCATCGTATAATTTTTCTTCCACCGAGCTGTGCAACTGACAGGACACCTGGAACTAAAGGTAGTGATGCTTGAACGGAGGTTACTACCACTGCTCGACCAGTTGCTGTGCACTGTACATGTTAATGTGCTTTGCAGGGATTCAACAAGCTTATCATAGACATGAACACGTCTCAGCTGTGCATAAAATATAAAATGTCCATATTAAGATATTTTTTCAAAATCATTACTATTAAAAAGTATTTTCTCAAACTGTCAGTTTTGTGATATCAGTGAGGCTTTGTTGTTTTGAATCTCCATTTACAGGTTCCATGCAAATGCACAAATTAGTGAAGTTACACTACACAAGACATAAACTTAAGTGAGTCTCCTAATTTTCAGAAGAGTAGAAACTTTAAATCTGAGTGTGTGATTCATTTAGCTGATTGACAGTCTCTTCTGCTGAACTCATCAAAAGTACATTTGCCTGATGCTTATATCTGCGACTAACATTAAAGCTAGGGAAATCTTTGCCAAGAATGATTCTAAAAGTATTTTCAGAGCTGCAAAATATAGGAATAAGTTGCCAGTTTAAAGATATAACTATAGTTTGTCAATCTGTTGGATATTTTTTAATAACTTGCAAGACTGTCATCCTAAAATCATTACTATTCAATCAGAGCATATATCAGAGACACAAGGAAATTCCTACATTAAGTTAGTAAGTAGTGAGTACAGTTACGTGGTCAAACCAGATATCTGGCTTCACTTTATTTATCCACAAAATAATTAAATTTTGCGTTAGGTAAAAAGAAAAATCTATAAAACATCTTGAGCACAGAGCTTCAGACACTGAGCACATGTTATGTTTGTGAACATGAACATAGTTTAAAAAACTACATGTGTTATTCAGTAACAATTTCAAACAAACAACTAATTTACAGATTTACAAAACATCTGGCTGGAAGTGAAATTAGGTAAACATCAATCCCATTCTAATATAAATACAATCAGAAAAGCGTGTACATTTTTAACTTCTTAAATGTTTTTTCCTTTGTGAAATCTGTGCTATATTTTACAAAGAGCAAGAACTCGACTGATGGTGCTCCTCATTTAGTATGTGTGCTTCTGTGCATTTGGTGAGACAGGCCTACTTGCACATACTGTCAGCATTTTTAGCAACCACATTACTCTGTCCTTCTAATGTTTATCCATCTTCTTCTTGTTCATTTTTTTCTTGGTCCTTCTTTTATTCTTTTCTTAGCATTTATTGTTTTATTTTACATACTGCCACCTGCTGTACCATGCAGGTATGCAGCAAACATATCAAATTGACCCTGCAGTTATGCCTCCTGTAAAGACCAACAACCATTTTTATTTTACTTCATTTTTCTTGGAAAGGTTAAAACTACGGAGGCATTCAGGTAATGGGATTGTTGTTGACAGATCTGGATTTTGCTAAATAAAGAAAACTTTTGAATTAGTCAATTTGTGCCATAAGCAAATTATCTTCCTCACTAATATTTTCTCACTTTTCTTAAGACTCAATTTTAGCCTAAATGTCTCATTGGATATTTTTACAATGTTCCCTGGAATGAAAGAATCGAAAGATAAACAGCAAAATCCCCCATGCAGGAGCATTTGGCGACTAGCTCATGGTAATTTTATGCTGTGCTTATAATAAATGATATTTATCATTACATTCTGATACCATAAAGCAGCAAAATGTCATGGATAGGGATTGTCACATAAATCACTCTTCTATATTTTGACACATGATGTGTATAATGTGCAGATTATGTGCTTTCCATTTTAGCGTCCTCTGTGTCTCTGCCATCCAACAAAACAAACACCTTTAATAAAGTCACAATCACAAAGGAAAGAGGGCCAAATCCACTCCCACACACACACATACACACACACAAACAAACACAGACACACGCATATAAAATGTCATATAACACACAGCCACACACATACTCACACAGTCACCAGTGCCATTGTCATTGAAACCACATATAGAGTCAGTTTATGGATGAACCTGAGTAATTATTGGACCCACAAACAGACATGCACACCTTACATACATACACTAAGTAACAAAAGATTTGCATTGATGCGATTAACACTGTACGTGGCCAAGAATCAACAGCCTCAAACACACATTCACCTCTTGTCCTCCTGCCAAAGACCTGTACTGAAATTACTTTAATCACAAACACCAATGGAGTTTGAGTGAAGGATTCCTCAAAGGCTAATTGACTGGGAAGGTTGACATCAGAGTCTCAAGAGCCAGCATTTAATTGAGTGTAAGCATGTCAAACTTGAAAGTAACACCAGTCAACCTACAAATGCAAAATTTAATCATTAATAACAAAGCATTTAAAGGCTTTAATGGTCAGTAGGGCCGATTATAGATGACAGTCATACCTTCAAATGAAGCTTAGTTAAAGTTCAGTTAAGAAGACCATCTCTTTGTGCATGCCTTCTTAGTAATAAGCACTGTTTCCTGCAGTATCTAATACAACACCTACTCAGTCTCGCTTCCATCCAATCACAAACTTAAATGCTCTCCTCTAACCAATCACCTGCTATCCATCAAACTTTAAAAGTGTTTTCTATCTCTGCTGTCATTCAGCTGTCATTTCAGCATTGCATGGATTTAGTGACACACCTCTACCTCTTCACCACCTTAATTGGGATGTCTGGTCCTCTTCAATCAAACCTGCTGATCAGAAGTTCTCCGTCATGACATGGTTCCATTGTCAAGCTCCCTCTCAGCATTACCACCAGTGTCTAGGTTCCAGGGCGAAGTTCCCTCCGTCTTGGAATCACCTAATTCGTAGGAATGCTTCTCATGGTGAGGTACTTCTTGCTGGGGTCCACGCACCAAAGTTTACCTTGTCATTTACAAAATTTACAAAAGTTTTTTCAAATTTTATGATCTTGTTCTTTTCCTTCTTTTTTTCAATTCACTCATGATTGAAATTACCATTTTTGGCCAAATATGAGAATAATTGTCTCATGGTTTAAAATTTGATTTTAGATATTTAGTTTCACCTGTCCCTCATTTCTTTCCTCCTCACAGTGTATGTAAGTTTTTGTTATTTCGTCTTTTACTTGTGTCACAACACTGAATCTCAGTTTGCTATCCTGTGTGGCTGTCAGGCTATGGGGTGTGGAGGTGAGATCAGGCCGAGATTCTCAGCCCAATACCCCTCTGAACCCGTGTTGGTTCTGACCGAACCGGACCGACGACCAACCGTCATTTCCAAAACTCTGACCAATCCAACCGTCAGCTCGACTTATATAAGCAGAGGCGCAACATATAGCAACAGATAATACTGCCATGCTTGCCATAGACTCAAAAAACGAGTCATTTCTGATATGAAAATAAGTGTCCTTAACGTTTGATTCCTCACACACACAGCCCCACACAAGCTCACAGCAGAAGTGCGATTTCTGGCAGTCCAGCCAACAAATGACGTTGCTAAAAAGGCTGTGGTGCATTCAGGTGCCGTCAGATGACTCAGAAAGATAGAAATCCCAGCTCTGAACACACAGAAAGTGGGTCACCAAACCCGAACCGGATCCGAACATCACTTCTAAAACACTAGTCCAACCCGGCTCAGCCCGTGGGTACCCGTCGGACGCTGGTCGGGTATCCCACCTCTACTTCCAGATGAACCTATAGAGAGGCCCAGCACACTGTGACACACTAGTGGTCTGAGGTTTTAAAAACTGATGGGAACGGAGCGTTCAGAGCCATAAGAAACGGCCAACAGGGATTATTGCCACATACCCTTACCTCATTATTTTATACTTTGGCATCATTCAAAACAGCAATCCAACTTTATAACATCATTTAAAGGTTGGAAGAGACAGAAAAGCACAATATGACCCCTTTAAACGATGTCTGTCTGGCATTGAGTGAGTGGCCAAAGCCGAGGGCAAAAAAAATTGAACCACACTTTTGCAGCAAAGTAATGTGTTCATTTCCAGCAACTGCATTAAATTCATGCAAACGCATATTCTTTGTGCAAGACTTTGTAACATTAAGGCCATATATTTTTACTATTCATGTCAGGATCTTTGATGTGAAAGTCAAAGTAACTGCAGCCATGATAGTTTTTCAGAATTAAGAGTCGGGGCACTTTGCAGTTTTTTGGAGTCAGGGGAGGCTTTAAACTCTGCTGGCAAGACTTTAGCTAGCTTAGATCAGTTTAGTTAGGTTTTTACTAACTAACTGATCCCTCCTGACTCTCATACACTGTCATTAACAAGCTTTCAATAATCTCTGGTAGTGTGTGGATCAAAATAGCAAAGGGCTGCTGTAAAGTCACTGATGAGTTTCATGTTGTCCAGCAGTGATCTCATCCATCTGCACTGAAACTTCATGATTCATATTTTCTTGCATAAATATCTGCTTGTCTCTCTGCTCTGCTCAGTCCTCAAATTCCTTATAATCTCCACAAACCGTAGCAGCATCTGACATAATCACTAATCCGCTGCTAATCCCAGTTGAAATCCCCACAAATGCTGGATGTCTATGAGCAGACCAACAGGCTTGCCTCAAATCTGCCGTCTTCTGAGGAGCAGGACCTGAAGGGTGGTGGTTCCCCACTTTAAAGAACAGCTGCATGGGACTTTTATTTTGATAGCAGGCCTACAGATAACTTTGTTCTAAAAGGCGACAAAAAAAAGCAAAATAATTCAGTACAAAGTCTTGATACTGATTAATCGAACACTGTCAGTTACTGAGAGCTGACATCAAATTGTCAGATTCACAATCTTGTTTTGTTTACTTCCTCTGAGATTAAACAGGTCCTGAGCACAGGTACAGCAACGAGAATCCAGACAAAAACCCCTTCAACTATGTAGCCTACTGAGCCATGTTTGAAGCCGAAAATCAAGGAAAAAATTACCTCAACATTCCCAAACAAACTGGGTTATTTCTGAAGCACCAACATGAGCAGCTTCTTCCCCACAGAAGTGTTTTAATCGATGTTCTCACAATGAGAACAAGAACAATACATGTGAAGAAGAGTGAGGCAAACTGAGGAAAATCCAGGGCAACAATGTCCCACTGCTGCTCTCGTTTTCACAACTGAAATGTCATAATTAATCTGAGCCAGTGGAGATAAACTTCAATGAAAGAACAATCTCAGGCACAACGACAAGACAACTATGTTCAGAATGTGTCAGTCCCACTCACTCCAGCCTCAGTGTTTGTCAACAGTCTGAAGGCTTTTTGACTGCAGCATTTCCCCTTCTATTTATTTGGAGGGGTGGCCTGCCGCCCAAAAGAACCAGTGAGAGTGTCTCTTATGCGTTTTGCTGTCCCAAGCAAGGACTCTGATCTGCTTTCATGTTTCTAGCGAGGGTGTGGCTTATCGATGCTTCACATGCAGACACACGAAGCAACCCAAGTTTAGGACAAAGTCAGGTTTCGATCCACCTCTGAAGGTAGTATCAAAGTCTCATTAGAGGTGAGATGGGTAAGCCAGCAGGTTGACGCTAGGGCTGCACAATTAATTGAAATTTAATCAATATCCCAACATGGTCCACTGCAATTTTCAAATGGCATCTAGGCTCAATTATGTTAAAGGAGAAATGTGTGTCAGAAATGTCATTTAATTCAGGTATTGTGGTGCTGCGGAGTTGTCCAGGACCACAAATCACATTCTACAGACTTAAGAAAACATCTATGTTTGGTAAAGATCTCTGCAATAACCACACTATGATAATTTTAATTTTTTTTTAAATGAAAATGAGTATAAGGATTTAAAAATAATAATTTCGTCTTGTATTGCAATCAATGTTGCAATTGCAATATCAGTCCAAGTAATCACAATTAGATATTTTTGCAGAAGCATGCAGCCCTATCTGATGCTGTTGTGTTGAACGTCACACCACTCACGCATCCTTTGAATCCACAACGCTGGCCCGCTGTATAAAATGACAGACTGGAGTGGCTCAAAGCCTGTGCTGCTCTGCTCAGTGGAAATTAACAAAGGTAGGTGATTTCAATGCAGCGCTGATGCTGACTTTCTTTTTGTAAAAAAGGCTAGTGAGTTTTTTGATGCAGTACTATAACTGGCCACTGGCAGCAGAGGGTGAGTGATGTTGCAACAAACCCATGATACAAGTGCTCAACACATGCTGGACCTATTTCACTTGTGTTTATTTTACCATAAGGCTTTAAAAGCAGAATATATTCCTTCACCAAAGCCTTAGCACGGCTGAGCGAATCCTGGCACATTTAAACTGACAACAAACGTCACTGCTGAGTCTGTTTCTTCTTAAAACTTGAGAACAAAATATAATATATAGAAAACAAGTGGTCAGCGGCAGTAGCTGCAGGGATTACAGATTAGGCCTAATGTCCATCACAACAGGGTTTAAAGGGGACGACAACAGAGACCATGTGGTTTACATATGGCACAGATGGGCTTCCTGCAGCCAGATTAACCTGCAGCAGACTCCGCTCTGTGTCAGTAAGTCACACTGTCTGTGAAACACCACCACCAACATGTCAGGAGACAGAGAGAAAAAATGGCAAACTGTAGGTCACTCGGATCAAAACTGAATCTTAGGAAAAAAGTTCAACATACCATTTTTAGGGTCACCTCTCTTCTCTGTAAGGGAAAATTAACACAAATATAGTTTTAGAACAAAATTGACGGGACTGAACTGAAGTAAGGCAACATAAAACATTAAAGAATATGATGTTTGGAGAATTAGGGAGGCAAGAGGAGAGGGTGAGCTGTTCACGAGTTAAAAAAGCAAGAAAGTGTGCTGAAGTTCAGGTACAGGGAAGACAGCAGTTTTAAAGCCACAAGGTGTTAAAGCAGAGGAACATGCTGCCTGATGTCTGAAAATCAGTTCAGGAAGTCTTCGATGTGATCAGAAGAAGAAAAGCAGAAAGCTTCAGGAGCTCAGTCTGTGTCTGATAAAAAGCTTAAAGCCATAAAAAACCCCTGTGAGCCCCGACTTTGTGAGCGTTTGGACCCTCACTCATCATCACTTCAAACAGCCGCCATGCTGAGAGGAGCTGGAGGAGAGACGAAGATGACCCTCACTGCAGAGACGTTTACTGTGCAGACTGACAGTTTTACTACAGCAGAGAAAAACGCAGCTGAGGAAAGATGGAAACTGTCCCGAAGCTTCACTCATGTCCTCATCTGAGAAAGCTGAAACGAATCCAACATCATGTCGGATTCTTGGTTCTTTTGATCTCTTTCTTTTAAATCCATTCATTTATCATTTAGTGAAAGTAAAACCCTGAACCCCACATGTTCACTGCTGTTGTCTTCATCCTATATTCACTCTTCTTAAAAGATGCACTCACAACCTTCAGGAATTTTTTCTCCTTGAGTTAAATTCCTTAGTTTATTAGCACGACTCATCTCCCTTTTGCAGCTGGACATGAGTGAGGCAGACAGGTTTGGGACTGAGGTTGAGGTTGAGGTCTTGTTAGTGGAGGAGGTGCTAAGTGTTCCTCAGTCTGAGTGCAGCAGGGAAAGGTTAAAGGTCACACAGGTTGAGGAAGCACCAACCGGAGAAAAAGTGACTCAGTAAAACTTACCAGTTTTACGCTGTCGTCGGTTGAGCAGGTCGTTGATGGCGGCTCTAAATCTTTTGGCCTCTTCTTCACTGGCGAAATTCAGACCAATCTGACAGGTCTGAAGAGGGAAAGACACAGAAGATTAAAAACACCTTCATCTTTAAATAAAAAGCATTCGACAGAAAGATTAAAAAGCATTAAGACGGCACGCTTTGAATCACAGTGGGCCTATTTGTGAACTCTTACATATTACATTTAAATAAGATAACCTGCCATTTAAATAAAGGATCTATACACAAAAATCGATTCACCACAAGTGGTCACAGTTCAGTACGAGCTTTACACCAAAACAAACCTGCGTGTCAGCCACACCTCTCCTTCCAATGGCACTCCAAAATACGTTTTTCCTGAAATCTAATTAGGCTGAATTTTTTATATAGCTCCTTTAAATAGTTTCAAACAATAATTAAAGGTCATTTTAATAATGAGCCACATACTTCGGAGAGTTGAGAAAATAAATTCTATTATTTTACCCAAAGTTAAGTTAGCAGTGTGCTAACTAAGGGTGGGCGATTCAAAAATTTCATGTCACGATTATTGTAGCCAAAATAATCGTGATACACAATATTATTGAAGTATTTTTAAAAACTCTAAGATAAATACATAAATAAAAGTTCTAAAATTGTTTAAAAACCCTAAATATATATGTAGATATACCAAGAAAACATTTAGAAATTAAAAAAAAGAGAATGGCAATAAAACATACTGTTAACATTTACCTTTCAACCTTTACTGAATCATGTTGATAAGAGGACACATCTTGATAAAAAAAATAAATTAATAAATAAGGTAAAGATAATTTATAAGGTATTCCTGTATAAATAAAGTATAAATTTAAAAAACACTGTATCAGTAAGTCTTCTCTGTTCTGTAAGGACCAACTTGCATGGTAGCGTGGACTATTCACAGTTAACTAACACGGATAGTGAGGATTACAATAGGTTATTCTTAGCAGACACTTTAATTTACAATTATGACAATTATGCAAATGATTGAAATACACCACAATTAAATTATTGTAGGAGTTTTTATTGTGATTAACAATAAAAACATCCCTAAGCTGTGTCTCCTAAAAAATTTAACAACCAACGAAGGCAAAGAGTTCTATCCAATCAGAGGCAGACCAGGGTGGGTCATGACTTCTTCCTCTTATGGGGAAAAAAATACGATCTACTTCGCTGTCCTATGTGAACCTTGCGACTGTTCAGGCCTGGCGGGGGTCTCGTTGATGTGGCCGGTAACACTGTAGGGGAAACACTGCAGAGCTGCACACTTACATCTCCTGCAAATGAGATGAAGTAGGACCTGGGGCTGCTGATGGAGAAGTTGTGGTACAGTTCCTGTTCAAACATGGTTTTCCCTTCCTGCAAAATTAAAAGACAGACGAAGAAACGTCAAAGTAGGTTCTCATTCTGTGTGAATCAACGTTCTCACAGCTGAAGTTTAAGTATCAGTAGTTGAAAAAAAAACAAATAAATGATCTGCTTCTCAAGATGTCCCTGTTTTAAGTTGCTGGTCTTTCTTGTCTTTCTGAGAGCCCATCAACAGTATTACATTAAAAAAATAAAAATACAAAAATCTGATTTTAACAATTATTTCTCCGCAGTCTCTTTGATATCCACACAGATTTCCGAGCCTGTATGAGCATCAGACATTTAACACAAATCAGTGGCTCGTTATTCACTTTGATCCATTAAGAAGCGCAATTGATTTCACATTATCTTTAAAGGAAGGTATTCATTTCATTAATGACTGTCGACAGCGTGCGGATGCAGTCTGGCCACGATCCACAGACTGCAGACAAAAGGAAAAGTGAAGGGGAAACGCTAAGTCAGCTCAGTCTTCTCATCAAAGTCTCAACAGAAAGTTACAAGGCTCATTTTTCAACGCAAGATTAATTCAACTTCCCTCTGATGTTTAGCTGAAGTTTCCTTTTACGTTTCATCTACATTGCATTTCTCATTCACCTTAATGTCGAACACTCTGATGAAGTAGGACCTCTGTGGGTTGTCTTTGACCAGACAGGCGACTCCGCAGCACCTCTTCACCCAGCTGCAGCTCCGGTCTGAGCTGTACACCTGCACCACCGCCGAACACAGAGTCTGAACAAGCAGAGGACAGAGGACAGGATGGTGAGCATAATCAGCTGCACGGCTCATTAACAACAAACACATTGTACCATCTATTCATTCACTTTTAATAATCAGGGGTATTTTGTCCTAAAGTGAATGAAGTTTTAGCGTCTTGGCTGTGATTTCCCCCCATGTGTCCAGACATATATGGTGTTTTGTCAAAATCCCCCAAGCTGCACATCAGCATTAAAGCAGCAACAGAACAGCAAACGAGGAAGAGGAAATCTATTTTGCATAATACCAAACTGTTAAACAATGATAAAGACTGCATACACAAACAGCACAGACCTGCTGGACCAGGTGAAACAAAGAGCAGCTTATTGTAGCAACAGTGAGACCTTTGAAAATCTATCTGATTTTAAGTCACATTTGCAAATATCTTTGCAAAGGATTCTCAAATGTGAAGAATAAAACTAATAAGCTAAGTCTGATACTACAATTGTACATTCACTGGTAATTTTTAATTTATTAATCAGTGAGTAAAACAACAAAATGAGGTTCTTTGTGAGAGACAGATTAAAACAAAGAAAAAATAAAAATCTGAAGTAGCAGAGGCTGAGAGGTGGTGCAGTGCTGATTTTTAGGGCCTCGGCGTGCTTCGGCTGAAAGATGGTCAAACAGCATTTGAAACAGCGTCCCCTCGCCCACATCTGACGTTGGAAGTTGGGGTAGACTTTCTAAAAGTGCCTGTGAGGTCAGGTGTGCAGAAGTAAAAAAGTGTGCAGGGTTAAACCTTCTCTTTTAAGCACTTGTTTTTCCACTTTCCACAAAATTACTTTCATCATTTTCGAAATGAAAGCAGCCAAGTGCAACACACTGAATCTATGAGGAGAGACTGAAAGTGTGCAGCATTTTACCCATCTGTATTATTTATCACAGCTCTCTGTGGCAGCACGCTTTCCACACAACCGCCCGCTGTGGACATTCAGAACTGTCAGAAGCTCGAGCCGGTCAATGTGGACAAAATCAAATCTCATATTTTTGACCAAATACCTCAAAATCAATATTGCAACAATACAGACATACAACACAAATTCCTCCAAAGCATTACATTTTGGAGGACGTCTTCCATGTAACAGTTTTTCATGTGACAGCTCGGTAGGTTTTTAGGCAGTAGTAAATACAACTCTGGGTATTGTTTTACCAAAAAATCAGTTTCTCATTGTCGAGTTCGGCCATGTTTTCTCCTTGCGTGAGGCATCTGAGGAGTTGCATAACATCCGGTTGTAAATTCCGTCACAAAGGACAGCAAAAAGTTAAAATATTTTACTTTTTGTCTGCATCTACCATTGCCTCTCATCCAATTTTACCATCCAGCATTGCCTCTCATCCAGTTAATGACATCTGCTTTGTCCTCTACTGTCTGCCTGATGCCATGTAAATACAGCATCAAAATCCTAGTGCACTGTGAAACATCCTTCCTGAAGAAGCAGTGTACTCTCTCTACGAGCCAGTCAAGTCTGTGCAGAATTTTGTGCCAATTAATCCAGCAGGTATTTCACTTAATGAGGTTACAAGTCTGACCTGCTGGTGGCAACAGATTAAGAAAAAGGGGCAAACGAAGTCAGATGAACTCACTTAACAGAAACTGTGAAAGTAAAATTTTCATGGCAATCAATCCAATAGATGGTGACATATTTCAGTTGTGATCAAACCTTGCCATCACCACAGCTAAAAAAAGGCAGAGGGTTCGACAACATGAGCTTTGATCTGGGGAATGGATTATTTACATTGCTGATGTGCTGTGTGCAGTCTATGTTGACACAAAGTTAAAAGCACTGAATACTGTCCTGCAGTATTAAGACTTCCCTTCAATGGAAACAAAAGGTCAAACGAGGAAAAACACACAGTTCTCTACGGCTGCATTTACTCTACAGGCCTTAATGCTCAGTTCTGATCTGTTGTTTATATGCATTTTCTTTTTTTTTGGACCATCTGGTGCCTTCTTATATCTACTTTTAAAAGCGACCCATACTATCCGATATTTTCACCTACATTTGGTTAACTTTTGAAACAACTTGTATGCATACAGGTGGGTTTGGCTAACAACCCAGAAAAGGAAGTAAACAAGTTGACACTAAAACTCAGGTAAACAACTAAAAGACAACTAACACATCCTGTTCAATCACTCAGACAGCGCAGGAGTGAATAATATCATGTTAAATACGCTGACACAATGGATGGCAATGTGGCTTTTAGTTCATCAGTAAAACCAACAAAGAAGAGGAGCTTCCTGTTGTCTTGGAGGCAGGAAGTAAACAGGACTGATATATAATGACGTTAGCCGCTAAACTGAAGCGAGATGGAATAAAAGACAAAGTGAATGCACACGTGTTTGCTGACAATAAGTCGGTAGCAGCAACTCAACACGAAGCAATGAGCCCAGCTGCATCCTTAAAAGGCAAAGACTCAACAGCTTTATCATATCATTACGCTAACGGTAGAGCTAATGCAGCTAACGGCTACGCTCACACTGAGCAGCTGCATGCGACCTCTTTTTGGTCACTTAGCTGTTGT
>JAPZDX010000003.1:2113702-2126549 GCA_029783625.1 Naso annulatus | reverse complement strand
GCAGATATGCACGCTGCTTGCTTCTTGAAAAGATCTCTTTGGCAGGAATTATAGCTATATTATTCAGCATGTGTGGTCAGTCAATTTCACTTACCTGTTTTTTTAAACTACTTTTTTTAATAAACCTATCTGAGGTATAAATCTGCTTATCGGCAACTAATTTAGCTTGTGTTATATTTCTGTGAACATAACAGAACACAATATGAATTAAAAATGTAATTTATAATGATGACAAGTAATATTTATATGTGCTCTCTTATTTACACAAGTGCTAAGAGCAATCAGGAGCAGGTGTAGATTTTGTTAGTAGGCAGAAAAGATCGGAGCTACTAAAATATTGATGAATATTGAAATACATGTAAATTTCCTTCAGTTTACACATAAATTCGAACTGCCCACATTTCATTAGTGAGATCCAGTGAGTCTCAAAACCAATAGTGCTGATAGTGTAAATGCAAAGCCTATTTCTTTATCATGTTACATGTCGATAGCAAGGGTCCCGGCCTAAACACTTCTACACATCAATCAATCAGTCATGCTCTTAGTGCCACCTAGTGGTTACAGGAAATGGCATGTTTTACATTTAGATATGCTTGTCCTAAAAGGTTTAACTGATCCACCTTTTGATAACTTTTCATGTCAAAAGTCTTAGGGGTGTCCCTACTACATTTCGAGTCGTTCAGATAAAATCTGTAAGAGGAGTGAATTGGAGTGGCACCGCTCACCTTCGTTCCAGTGCCGCCCACGTCATGTCCATACCTGCCCGAGCACGTGTAGCTTGCCTGCGTGAGTGCCCACAACATAGTGTTGTTGTTTTTTTCTTTTCTAAATTACGATTAGATTTAAAGGCTGCGACCTCAAATACAAATGTAAGGTTTATGAGGCCATATGAGGAAAACGGCTGACTGGGAGGAGTGACGCACCCCATGGCTGCTTGCAAGATGTGGTGGGGATTTTTCTCTTTTTCTCACTTTTTTCTTTCTTTCTTTCTTTCTGTTTTTGTTAGCAAAGAAGAGTAAAATCTGTGTTGAGCAGAAAACAGGATGGAGTGGAGCGATGCAGAGAGTTGTTGAGCGATGGCGTGCACATTATGGACGGCTCCACAAGCTGTGAGTGGTGGTTCGTTCTGTTCATGCTCCACTCACATGCTCTCTTGTGGAGACGTTTTTGGATTTCAATTGTCTCACTTAACCAGGCTTCGGTCCACACACTGTTCGTAGTAGGCGACTGTGATGTTGTCATGTAATGACCATTCACATGGATTAAATTTGAAAAGGCAATGACCAGTGGGAAAGGGTTGGGGAAAACCTAATCCCCTCCCTCTGAGAATCACTCAAAGTGGAGGCAATGCCAGACCTAGAGATCAAGTCCACTTACTGGACGGGGTGGAGTCTCTGGTCTGAGCACAGTGTAGTACACGTGGCAATTTTCATGAGAATCCAACAAATTCCGTAGGAGAAGTTTGCACACAATGTGTAAATCTTAAAAAATGGCCGTTCGATTGCAAATGGCTGACTTCCTGTTGAGTTTAGCCTATGCTGTTAAGAGACTTTTTTGTAGATCTGGGTATGATATATATGTCCACTAAATTTCATCCATACCTGAAAGTGGGCCCCATGGCTGCATTTTGGGGGGCACTGTCGAGCTTTTTTGCCCCACTCATTTGCAAAACAATGACATTTATATATTGTCAACGCAACTGACCAGTCTACCAAGTTTTATGAGTTTTTGAGTATATTAAAGCCGCTAAAAAGGCAAATCAATTGACCAGCATAATAATAATCCCTTGAATTACAATTGGCCTTTGTACAGTCAGTGCTCGGGCCCTAATTATACTGCAAGACATGTTAAATTTTTAGCACCACTGCGGCCCCATTCAGCTGAATCGAACTCAGGTTTGTTACCCCCTTGGTGCTGATCTTTTGGGCAAGTGTGAATACAGCAAACTGGGCCCTTCCTGCCACCTCAACACACCTGAAGTATCGTAATTTAGCATGTACTATGTGTACATACTATACCACTTACCTAACATTACACAGCAAGCTACATAGGAATTTAATATTTGTTTAATGGAGAAGTCGATCATTTAGCAAGCTAACAAGCTAACTGACAGTGTTTGGTACCTACCTGTCTATCACAAAGTAGCCCAACTCTGCATCGCTTCTCCCAGCCTCACCCTCAACAGCTGAAAGCCAAACCAAGACTCAGTCTCACTCTGGAACGAGTTTTATCCGCTTGCTCACTAGGGCTATATTTCCTTTTCTTTGCGCTCCACCTTTAACGTTATTCCTCACTTGCTGATAGAAACAGCAGGACGAATCCACTTGGAGTTTCATCTTAAAAGTCCACTTTCTGTCACGGCGATGGATGACAAATGCAACTCGTTTAGAATCATCATTTTTATTATGTTAGATGTTTTAAGCATCTAACATAATAAACTGGATTGTTTGCCCTTTTGAAATATGACTGATTTACGACTGTTTACGTTAGTTTGCTAACCTGCTATCATCTGAAATGACCTCTGCTCTCTCTGAACTCTGACCCTTTACCCTTCACCTCTCAGGACAGCTGCACTCACTTAGGTCACTTTGGTACTATCTTGTGGTCACGGATGCACTTTGCAGTTTGCTTGCTGTTGCACTAGTAGGCCTACACACAAAAACATCCACAGTAGGAGTAAGATAACTTTGTACTTCCTGCTTTTCCTCACCTGAGAATTTTTGTCCAACAAATGAATGACCTTAGCAAACACGTGATTTTGTTTATTCTGGTTCACTTTGCAAAAAGGGCAGTGTGAAAACAAACTGCTCTTAACAAAAACGGTTAGCATTGTATTTGATCCGGACCAAAGCAACTAGTAGAACTAGCAGACTTTCCTGGTCTGAATGTGCCCTAAATCCAATTTTCTAATTAGAAGAGGCAAAATCTGGGCACAAAGTGAGGCGCAAGGTGCAAAGTGGAAGGATGTACTCCCTTATCAAGTCATAGGTGAGCTTTGGGAACATGGATGACACCAATCTGTGTGTCGACTATCATTCCCTTTCAAAGCCAGGTGCACTTGAACAAAGAGACGGTCTGTCACAGAATGAGCACTTTAGCTCTTAGGAAACGGATTGGCTCATGCAGGAGGTGAAAGCATGTGAGTATATTATCTATGGGAGCAGCGGTCATCTCCGTACATTGAGTTATTATAATAAACTCGATATCACTGCAGAAATGCACTGTATGCAGTGAAATCCTTATTACTTATTATAAAGAGTCTTGCTGCACATCCCCATGTGTCACCAACAGAATGTACACGCTTTGTGACCTCGCCTGTGTACACATATCTAAATAATGCGCTCTCTAAATAGCAGGACAAGACTGTGCCGAACTTTAGATGTAGACTTTGTTGGTCAGTTACGAACACACTTTCTCTTGCCTAAGGATAGAGTTGTGCAACAATAATACACCTGACCACACCTCCTTTTTAGACCAACACTCCCATGTGTGCAGAGATTAGAGCAAGCACATTTGCTGGGCTCTGCGCATGAAAATCACAACTGATTGAAAAATAGCAATGGTACATGCGCTGCACCGTGCGCCGCCTTTGCACTGGGTAGACGCCCTAAGACTGCAGAGGGGATCTGCCACGATAGAACCCTGTAGTTTGGTCATATTTTGAGGTCGTATTTTGTATTTCGTACTTTGGTCGTATTTTGAGGTCATTATCTCAGTTCCTGAACACATGCACCCAACCATCCATTTGCTCTTCTTCACTGTCAAACACCCCCCACACACACACACTTCTCTTCCCTTCTCTCTCCACCACCACCCACCACCCCTCGTTCTCTTCCTTTTCCTCTTTCCTCTTTCGCTCCCAACCCGACCGGTGCTGTCAGATCACCGCCCACCTTGAGTACGAATCTGTACTGAGGTTTCTGTTTGTTAAAAGGAAGAAAGGAAGTTTTTCCTCGCCACTGTTGCCAAGTGCTTGCTCATGGGGGAATTGCTTTCAATTGTTGGGTTCTAATAAACGTAATATAATTTAATTATACAGTGTGGTCTGGACCTACTCTATATGTAAAATGTCTTGAGACAACTTTGTTGTGATTTGGCGCTATATAACTAAAACTGACTTGACTTGACCTAAATAAACTACACCCACCAAATTAATACACAATAAAGTCCAAGAGAGGAAGAATTATCTTTAGTGATAACTACAATGTGATCAGAGGCAGGAAAATTGATTTAAAAACAAAACAACATGCAGCGTCTGATCACCTCCTAAATGAAGAGGACAGCAAGCATGAAAAAAAAACAACAGCACAGCCACATGTCTATTTGAACCACTTGATGTTGCCTAGGAGAAGCTTATCTATTGTCACGGCGATGAGCAGCAGGAATGTAATTCGACATTACATGAGGTCAGACACTGGTGGCTTACTGGTGTGACACATCCGTGACATGCTTCAAATTAACATGCAATGGTGTCAATTAAAAGCATGAAATGCACTTAGGGGCAGCTTGAATGTTTTCTCTGCGTCTAAAACATCCTGAGACAAAATGATTGAGGACATATGACGGTGTGTGCCATATTGACAATTAGTGCAAGGCCTGAATTCTTGGTGGACAATTATCAAGTTGGACAAGGGTTCATATATTGTATGATTTCCTCTCTAAAATACAACAGAAGTGAGGCTGTGACAGGAAAAAATGCCTTTTTCACCTCTTGTCTCACATACAAAAAAAAACAAAAAACAAAAATGTCTGTTGTGATTACAGCCGCCTACCAGTTTTCTGCCAACAGTGAAAATATTTTGAAGTAGCACAAGAACATGTACGTTTCCTCAGCCTCGTCACCAATATTTCAGCTGCACCGTGTGAGTGTGGATTTGCTCTTTCATCACACTAAACAGCGGTGGTGTTTGTACAGTGATACTCTTTTTTTTTTTCCCGTATCCCATTGTTGTTGTCTCACTGTGTATCAGCTCACAACTGAGACTCCTATGTGTGGAATAGTGTCTCGGCTTGACGTACTTTAAAAAAAAAAAAAAAAAAAGATTCAAGGTATGGATAATGATGGACGAGGAGGCGTCATGTTTGCATGGGAGAAAGCAACCGAGTGTGTGAGAGGTGGAGTGTGTGTGTGGGTGTGTGTGTGTTCATCCCCTATTCTACAGTCTAACACCATCTCAACTTCTGCTGCTGCTCATCGTGGTGGTGTAATAACAATATCACTCATTTCATATCCTTGGCTTACTTTGCTTCCCCCGCCACTGCCACAGCCACCGCCCCCTCACTCCACATTTATCATATTCATTTGATATTCAGAAATAAATGTAGCAGAAAGAGAATAATGCACCTCCTGTACGTGGTGTTCATTACAGATACATTTACATGGGGGTTTGCCTTCATGGTTTCAAATAGAGCACTGTTCACTGGTGTTCCTCGCATTTGTTGAGCTGGGGGTGGGGGGTAGTTCTTTTCACATTAGTGCTATCAGTGAGGGATGATAAATGGGTTGATCTATCCATCTCTGCTGTCACATTCATAAAAGAAATTTGGCCTTCGTCAAGGGAATCAAGCAAGACGCTGTAATATCCGCAACACGTATCCATCAAGTCGAACTTGAGACATATTTTAACGCTATAGCGAATATACCTTAGTGAATAATATTTCACCCATGATAATGCAGCAAATACCCGCTGAAGAAATCTGCATTTTTCCGTCTCAGCTGCAGAGGACAGCGGAGGAGGTGGGCTACGGATCATATTCAATCTGGAGGCGATCATGTAAATAGCCCTCCATCTTGGGAAGGCGATATGCAAAGCAGCCCGTCTCCCCTGTGTCAGGATCAGATTAATGGAAACCTAAAAGTGGGAATTACGGCCCTTATCCGGCGCGGTGTTCCGGGGAGGGGCCGGGATACGAGCCCTGGGGGAATCTGCCTGGTTCAAAGCCCATTCCTCTGGTTAAGGAACTTGCTAAGATCCATGCACCAAGGTGAAGGGTAATTTCCTTTGATATTCAGCAATGTATTACTGTATGTAGTCTGCAAGCTGCATGCCCCACTGACTCCGGGTGCATGTGTAAATGTGGATGCATGTGTGTAACATGCAAATGTGTGCACACAAAGAGAGTCGCACAGAGGAGCAGTAGACAGCATTATAAAGAGTGGACATAGCACTGTGTCGTCCTTATCCTAAGGAATCATACAGAATGCTTGGAATGTGGCTATTGAAACAAAAAGTTTTATATCTTGCAACCCTTTCACCCTGCAACCACAGGCCTATCGGTATTCCTCCAGTACTGGCATAGATAGCAGAAAGTGACTTTTCAGCTAACAACAGCACTTTTTCTCTCCACCAAATGCAGTTCGCATTGAGAGCCAATCACTCTTAAGAAACGGCTAACTGTTTCTTAATTGAGAAGGTCAAATCATTTACCCTCATTACACCTTGCATTGAAATGTGTCTCATATTCAGATTGTATGTCAATTTGATTTTACCTAATCATGTTTGCAATTGGTATTAATATATCTCCCCAGTGTCCACATCCATCTTTCTTATCCAGTTTCTTCTTATTGTTTTTCTCTCATTTAAACAGCTCCTAACTACAACAACAAAAGATTGTGGCCATCTGTAAAGCTGGGCTTTGGTAGGCTGTGGACATTTTTTATTTTTCTGTCAAAGTGGGATAAGAAGCCGTCTTTCACAATGGAATACCAAAGACGAAAGCAGATAAGAATGCTGTTTGGTGGTTTGGCCTGTAGGATCACAATCCGTCCATCCATTTACACCTGTGCATTCATGTGGTCAAGTATTATCTGATTACAATACCGAAAACTTTTTAATGAAAGCTAATCATTAGATAACGGTGTTGGTGGGGCTGTGTTTTTAAATCTTGGAGACGCTTTAGAGTATAAATGGTACTGTCCTTCTCAGTTATCTACCATCAGATGGCTTCAGGCAGATTGATTCCTACTTTTCTAACTAAATCTGAAGTTTCCAGAGTTGATAAATAGTCTTTCAGCTCCACCACAAGCATTCACATTCCACATTCCAACTTCTATTTAGCTGAACTGTTAATGATTTGCCATCCATATGCCTGATAATGGAGATTGAAATGGACCGTGATGCCACTCTAATATATGTAGACAGCAATACACAAAGTCAAGTAGTTTCCATCCTAACTAACCCAACTTATGCTACTGAATGATTAAACCACTGCTGTTTACAACCAGATGTGTCAAAAACTACAAGCATGTCTTTCACAAAGAAAGCTAGCAAAACTGCTGAGCCAAGCGTCATTGTACTTGGATAAAGATTAGAAATTGTCAGAGATGTCAAATTTGGCTCACTAAAAGGTTTAAAACAGGGTCAAATACAACCTGACAAATTTCAGATTCATAGACTTTTATGTTAACCAAGGCTGCTAAAAATGTACATAAATGCTATAATCATATTACACTGACTGTTAAAAACAGGCAAGTTGTTCCACCTGGAAAAATATCCCCGTCTTAGCTGGGAAAACCTGATAAAGCATGCAAATATATGTCCCATCTATAAAATTATTCATGGCGTGGCTCCTTCCCCACTCAGTTACTTTGTTAGGGAATGAGTGAATACAAATCAGATCACAAGAGGAAACTGAATTATCCCCTTTAGAAAATCTGCTTTCAGTCAATCTGCCTTCACATTAAAATGGCACATGGAATGGAATCCTGCACCAGTGCACATCAGGGGAATCACCACCTGCAGGTCAAAAACATTACTTGTAATCCACAAAATCTGTTAGCACTAGCCTGGACAGTTTCATCATCAATACACAACTTAAATACTCCTTAACTGCTCTGTCGCTTGATCTGTCTTAGTGCTACTGTTGTTCTGGTGCTGATGTCTATAAAGTTGTTTGACAAACTGTTCTTTTGCATTCTTTATTTTGTTAGTTTGTCTGTGTGTTCCTTGTTTTTGCTTTGTTGAACTATAAGTACTTTGCTTAAATTGCTGAATGTTTGTGTACTGCTTTTACTTAAACTTAAGTGCCTTACATTATGATTATTGTTTCCCAGCCCAGCCAGGGACTAGGGTTTAAAATTAGCCTCTAGGCTAAGCTGGCATATTTACAGTAATGTTTATTATTATGTCCTGTCCTGATATATTAATAAAAAGAATAATCTTATCATGGTAAAACCAGCATACAGGTGCCAAAACTATAACCTTACATGTCCACAAAATAATCAACCTTTAATGTATGACTGCATAACTGTGGGTTGGAGAATAGACCAGAGCCTCAGTTATACCCAATCCAACTGGGATTTGATGTTAGTTAGCCTGTTAGCCTTGGCCCACTTAAAAGTGCAACAAAAACAGTACCACTGAAAGCATTAATTAGCACCACGCATAACCCACGAGTACATCGTAACTACAAAACAAAACAACCCCAAACACAGCTGTGAATTCCCTCGCACAAGTTCTGACAGATCACCACAGAAGACAGGACAAAAATCATGTATATATCTATACTGTGTCATTCAGAATTCAACAAAATAATACACAAGTGGTCTTGGCATAACCATTATGAAAGGCCAGCTTTTCATCTTGCTTGATCCTCTGGGTTGGAGGCTTTGTGCGCTCCGTATGGATATGACAACAAGCCCAAATCTATTACCTGGAGCTCGGCATGTCTGTCTTATCAAGGCTGCCCACAGTGTGATGCTCTGCAATATGCACTGCCACCTGACTTGAAGGCGATCGCCAAGGATTGGTAATAAGAAAACAAACCCCTCACGCACACTCACATGGACATATGCACAAATAAAGCCCACAAACACACTTCATACTGCGGTAAACTCCATCGGCTTATGTGGAATAACAAAAGAAAAGGCAGCTGTTGGATTTTATTAGAGTGAGAATGAAGTATTTCTATCCAAACAACTCTTTCTACTATGTTTTATACATGTCCTTTTTTTTCTTTCTTCACTCTTTCTCTTTCATGCCATCTCGCTCATACTCCCTTTTCTTTTCCTTTTCTTCATCTCCCCATTCTCTCCAGGTTTTCTCCCTTTCTCCATCACCTCTGTCAGCCTCTTTACTATTCATTGAGATCCAATCGAGTGTTTGGCACTCTTCCAGCTTTTCCACCCCTCCTCTCTTCCTTTCTTCAGCTTGCTTAAATTTGAATAATACATAACCTGGCCTAGCAGTGACATCACCGGCACATGCACAAATTCAGAGTATGAACTACAAACACATAAATCTAACCAGGAAACTAGAGGATGAATCTTCGTCATTGCTGTATGGATGCATAGCTGCTCACAATCTATACTGTCAACAGTTTATCAACCAGGGGCCAAGTGGTACTGTTGTATGCTTCTGTGTATAATCTTGTTGCATTTGAGTATTAGCACCTTTGAATGTATTTTGTTTAGTTGTTTGTGTTGTTTGTTTTTTCTTAAGCATAGAGGCTTGAATTGTGTGCCTGCACACCTGTGTGTCTATCTGCATGTGTGCGTAATGCAGTCAGAGCATCTGGCTGCTCTTTGCTTCCTGACATTAGCACAGACAAGAGAATCAGTGGACTATTGAATGCAATTACAGTGCACGGGCCAGACAATAAAGATTGATAGTGCTTTCACCTTTTATCACACACCAAACATACCAGAGGTTAAAGCCTGCAAGCCTTGAGCTGCCGGCATTCTAATAATGATTGAAAATATGTCACCAGAGTGAGGAGGTATACTTATAAAAAATACAGGAATGCTTAAAGCAAAGGAGGAGAGTTTTTGTTTGTTTGTTTGTTTAGTTTTGTTTTTTGCCTGGCTATTTGGTCTTTTTGGGCCTTTGTTCATTTCACAAAAGTCATTGAGGAAAATAATGTTCATGTGTAAATTTTTCATTAACCAGAAACTTACCCTTCAAATGATTAAGATAAGACAACACACACACACACAAACACACACACACACACACACACACACAGACACACACACAATGTTTCCAATTTCCTTGAAATCTTATGAGAAAATATAAATTCAGCCAGATTTGAGAATGAAGACTATTTCCTTTGACAAATAAAGAGGAGAGGAACTTTTTTTTCCTGCAAATTTTGGTCATCTCTTGTGTTAAACACCTGCAGTGTAGTGCAGCGCCAGCAGTGCTGGAGCCTGAAACAAGCTGCACCCTTGGCCTCAAAAGCTTTTTTAAGTGAGTAAGTGATGGAAAAGAAGGTGACAGCAACACTGGGGCAGAATAACTGGGTTTTTGGGCAAACAATTACCAAAGAAAGAGTGTGAGTGGTAGTTTTGTGAGAAAGGCTAAAATATCAGTAATAAGTCCATTAGAAACTATGAAACAAGGAACAGGATTAAATGTTAATCAAATGTGCTTTTTTGTCTTATATATGTATATATATATATATATATATATATTGACTGTATATAATCATTTGGCTGCAAGACACTCAAAAATCACAGAACAATGTGACTTCCTCGACTATCAATATCAGACATCATCTTCCTTATGCAATCATTTAAAAAACAAAATTTTTCAAAAAATAATTCAAAGCTGTGACTCACAGCTTGGTGGAAATTCACCAAAATAATTTGAGACCCAGCATCTCTAAATAAATTTACCCAAATCTGGCACAACTTGGACCCCCTGAACAAAAATAAACCACTAGAATTTAATTTAAGAAGAAAGCAGGAATAGCATATATAAATTACACATAAACTATGTGTAATCCTCTTTCATGCACAATTATAACTTAAACCTACAAAATGCCAAAACAAAAAGAAAATGTTGGTGGTAAGAGCAGCTTCTTTTACCGTTCACAACTAAAATAGTTTTAAAAGGGAACAATTAGCACATCAAACTACAGTTTACGAACTTCTCTGATTTTAACTCACTGCCACTTAAAGGAAAACCTCTTAAGAATTGTACAAACATCCAGTAAAAACAACTTCAAGACTGGGAAAAGATCGAGCTGTTACCATTAACTCCTGGATGCACATTTGCAGCAATACCCTTTCAATCAGTGTGTTTGCATGCACAGCAATGTCTATGTTTATATGCACAGCAATACTCTGATATTAACCCAGTTAAGATCATATTCCAAATAAGACATTGCCATGTAAACAGCAATTTCTGCTCAACATAATAAGAATATGGTGATATTCAGAGTTAGCAATAATCGTATAAAGACATGGGTATGCCTATATTATTCGGGTTATTGTACACATGTAAACACCTAAATCACATTATGAGGTCTTGTCTGCATTTTTGCTGCATTTTAAGATAAACACTAATTCTCATCCAGTCAGGCACGGTGGGCATGGAGCTGAAAATACTCCTGTCTGGCTAATGTTTCTATAATGCCTTAAAACACAGACCGTTTCTGTTAAGACAAATTTTATAAATTGACAGCGCAGTGTGCCACTCTCTCTCCTGTTAAAAGCCAGTCTAGCTCACCCAGCAGACCTCTCTCTCTCTCACTCTGAAAATGAAGGGATGTGGACTATATGGACTATAAATAACAATGATAGACAGATTTTGACATGATTTCAGCAAGATTCCCGTGTGCTGCTTGTAATAAAATAACTGTTGCAGTAAATAATATGATTTTTCGGCATTTAGAAATAAGATTACAAATATGTTCAATCAAAAGTGCTAGTCGCCCTCCAAAGTATCAGTCAAGAAAACAGTCGCAAAGTATTCCACAGCACTAACATGATGGTAAGACAGTAATATCAGGGGGACCCAATGATGTGGACGTGTTGTGGGCATTTGTCAAATTCCTTTGAGGGAAGTCCACAAAACTCTGCCCGCATCTCATGAGCCATTCAATCTAATGGTTGTTTCAGAAAGGATGCACACACTCCACCCCCCTGCTGTCAAAACCATTCATTGTCTATGTGTTGCATGGCACAAGAGCGGATCTGCATGATGTCAAATTAAGCAGAGCATAAGAATAGCATTTGCGGGCACAGATCTTCCGCCGAAGTTAAATTTTGTCTAACTTGGCCACAAGATCTGCACCATATCCAGCGGCGAGCGCAGCACACTCCATATCCTACCTAAACAGCCTTTAATCTGACTATTCTTTGTACCGCGGAAATGGGAATATGACTGGAATATTCTACCAGCAATTCATGTAAACACCTTAATCAAAATATCGTCTTATAGAATAGGGTCAATATTCAGGTTTTGGAGCCCATGAAACTTCTTTTGTTTGTTTGTTTGTTTGTATTAGATCCCCATTAGCAAATACATAGCAGCAGCTATTCTTCCTGGGGTCAACGTGATTTCCAAAATGACAATACAACCACACACATAACATCACAGTACAAACAACAATACAGTAACACAATGATGATATCATCTATTATTACATCTATTATTGTTATTATTGAGGTTGTCCCCGAGTCAGCTCACATTAGGTCTGTCAAATTATCACATTTTGGGTTTTTTTTAGCTGCAAAATGGCACACAGAGAGCAATTAAAACAAACAAACAAACAAACCAAAAAACTGTATGGCAGGCTGTATATACTGTACTGGTCTCAAATCGATTAATAAATCGCATAAAATGTGAGTTTTAATGGTAAACATAAGACGTGGGGCAGGTTAGTGTGTAGCTGAACTAAAAAAGGAACCAACCAACAAACAAACAGATAAAAGCTCTTATTTAACAGCAAAATATGTCGTAACTAATGTAATTGAGTGCAGTCAGTTATTATAATTTCAATTACCCCCCCCCCACCACCACCCATATTATATTACAGTGTCACCCTTGTTTATTTTATCTATGTGTCAATTAAACAAAAGGAGTTCCCGCACACATGGCCAACTTGCAGAATTTATTGCGAC
>JAPZDX010000003.1:2029410-2044587 GCA_029783625.1 Naso annulatus | reverse complement strand
AGATAAAGAAGTGCACTTTTAGTTCTTTCACTCTCATTTAAGGTGACCCATTAGTTAATCTTCTTGCTTCGACTCCACAGTTCCACTACTGATTTTTCATAGTTGCCGTAACAAGTTAGCTTGTTGTCCTGGTTGGCTTTATACCATCTTACCATATCAGAAAAAAAAAAAAAATAGTTACTGTCATTAAAATTCCTCATCTTACATTTAAGTGTATCTGTTTGCTAATTTTGAAGCACTGGCTCCACAGTTTAATCACACAGGTTAATGACTTTGTTCTGCCTCAAGAGCCGCCCTGCCTCGCTGAAACATCTGTACAGCATTATCAAACAATCCAGTCTGATTTCTTTTATTTGTAAGCCTGAACATTGCAAAGTTCGATTCGGCCCACCTACACACGCATATTAAATAGAGAGCACTGAGTCCTGACGATGTTACGTGGCAGCTGTTGGCCACAAGTTCCATGACTGGGGAAGGTTATTTGGAGGTAAACCCACACAGCTTTGCTTCCTTAGTGGCACAATTATCATGCTTACAGTGTTTATGTCCGTGGCACACACCTGGCACAATTGCCTTGGCGTGCCTTAACAGCCATAGATGCATATATGCATACAATGTATAGCAGACCCCAACCCCTTCCTTGAAAAAAAAAGAGTAACAATTTAGTTTTAAGGTTGATATAGCAGCCAGCTCCAAATTAAAAATAAATTACAGAGAAAAACATTTAAATCCCCTTACTGAAGCTGCCTCAAAGCATTTAGGTAATGAGAAATTCAAAAAAAGCTTGAGTGCAGGTAAACTGTCAGCATATGTGTACATCTGCATTTACATTCAAGCATGTACAAAAAACACATACGGATCGTTTAATGACAACCTCCACCATCACACGAACTGCATATGTTACATCCTTCATCTCCCCTCACACACACATTAGAAAAATTCAACCACTTCAGTCATTTTTTAAAGTTCCTGTTTCAACCCCTCGTCTGATCAGGTGGCTGTTTATTCTGCTTTAATTACTTCCTCCTTTTTTTCTCCCAGGATCATGAAATAAAAATCCATACTTGAATTCCCAGAGCTCTCGTTATCCAGTTGCACATATTTTATAGTGAAATAAAACAGCAGCGTAATGAATGTTGGAATTTGACCCCATGCTGTTCGGGCCATACAAAGGTCAGGGAAATTAATTTTGCCCACACTTGCAGGAGAAAGATGGAGAAAAGGAGTCAGAAACAGAGAGGAGCACAAAGGTTACGAGTACAGTATGAAATCCTGTGTAATTTGAACCTTTTAAACTGCCTTATTCAACAGTTGATGAGTTAGTTCCATGATTTAAATGTTCATGTGTTTGGCAGTTTTAACCGTGCATATATTGTGAAATTTGAACTTGTAGCCTTGCAGATACAGAAGTGCATCTTTTTGGCGTTCTCTAAATTCAATTTACCTCTAAAAGCATGGTTAAGGATGTGTGTGTGTGTGTGTGTGTGTGTGTGTGTGAAGCACCTCGAGCACTGCTGTCATCCTTTTGAGAACAAAAGCACTCAGCGTTACAAGCCAGTCCAAGACGAGTTCTGCCCTGTTATTTATGGAAAACGAGGAGTGTATGGATTAAACAGATGATGCCAAGACAAACAACAAAAAAGAAGCCGTGATTCATTTCCCAAACCATAAAAAAGGGGCCAAAGGACAAACAAATCAATGGCAGTTTGGTTGATATCTGGCCCCAAGCACTGACAGGCCCTGGAGTGTTTGGCATGAATGTAAATGTGAAAAGTACAGTTTTCTTTAAATGCAGCGAAGCAGGCCAAAGCCACAATATACTGTATGCTATTTTGTCCTGATTAACGTTGCTTAATATACGCATTTGAAGCAGTTGTAGTAATAGTAAAGCTTTCGGCAGCTGCAGTGTGCTAAATACATATATTACCCTCCTTATTCAGCTGAATGGATTAAGCAGCTGATGCTGACGATTTTAAGAGACAACAGTGAGATCCATCAAATTAGAAACCAACCAAAACAATCAAATAATGCACTGGATAAATGATGTCATACTGTAAAATCTATGGTTTATTGTCTGGGCAGAGGGCCAATTCAAATTGCTACACACGTTATGCAAAACGGTAGGAATGGTTTGAATGTGAACGAGTCATCAATATATGACAGCAGCAGCCGGCTTCTGCTATTCAATGTAAATTTGATATTTGTTTGTGTGCTCACTGCAGCCCTGTTAAAAGCCACATATGAGGATGAGGAAGAGGAGGAAAGAGAGGAGAGGTAGGAAGAGCGGAGAGGAGACGAGTCCTGGCTGGCTGCCACTCATCTGGGCACCTTTTCTAAGCAGGGCAGAAAATCAAACACGCCAGGAAAGAATTAAAGGAGAAAGAGAGGGAGAGAGAAAGAAAAATGATTTTTCTTATAAATAGCAGTGCTTGCCAGAAGGCAGAGGAAATGAGAGCAAGTGAGCGCTGGAAAAGAAGGGCTTGAGCTTGACACGGGGCTTAAAATTGAGAGGGGGCGGGAAGAAGGGACCTACTGCGCGAAAATGTCTCCAACCAAAGCAAGGATTAGTGTTCCAACCTCCTCCACCGCCAAGATCCGCCAGTACAACTAATCACCTTCACAGCTTTTCTCACTCTCTCTCTTCTCTTCTTCTCTCTCCACTCTCCTCATCCTTTTTCACTCTTTTCATTCCCCTCTTTTTTTTGCCTCCTCTCTCCTCTGCTCTTTAAAGTATCATTTCGCCCCTCTCATCGTCATTATGGCTAAAATTAAAGCAGAGTATGTTCTGCCAAGAACGATTAGCCGCCACAGCCTAACTGGGTGCAGTAAGGTGCTCAGGGTTTTTTAGTCTATCTAGTGTGCGGGTGCGTGGTACATTACCAGGCACAAGAACACACTGCAAACTTCAAAAGGCATCTACATATATGATGACAAGGGATGTCGCAGATAACCCCCCCCCCCACCCGTCCCTTCTCTCTGCTTTCTGTCTGTCAAATCCCTTCTGTCACTCCATCCCTCACTCTCGTTCCCCCCATCTTCTCCACCTGTCAGTGCATCCTTCCCTCCTTCTCCTCTTTTCCTCTTTTCGTATTCTCTCTTCTTCCCTGTCGCTGCCATCCATTTCCTCACCCCCGACAAGGCTTCTCACAAAGATGGCGACGACGACAAGAACGACGGCGCATAAACATAAACAAGTCAAATTGATCCCATAGAAGATGAGCCAGTTTAGGGAGGGAGGGGGATCATGAAACAGACAGGAGCGATTAAGCTCCTTTCTCTCTCTTCTTTCTCTCCTTTCTACCAAGCTCGATCTTTCGTTTCCTCTCGTAGAAGATGGGGGGAGAGCAGTTGCACAACCATACTGAAGAAAGAGCCACTTCATAAGCAGATGCCTGGCATACGATTGCAGCCGGAGGAGTGTGTGAATTCATTCTCCTCCGCTATAAATACACGCCGTGTCTCTGTATAGGTGCATGCACAAAATGTAATTAGGCAGTGAGGCAGAAAAGCATGCTGCCTTTCTCTGTGTTTGCATATTTTGTCCACAAATAATGTACTACAAAGGCAACGAGAGAAAAAATCTCTCTTGAATATTCATTTACAAAATAACAGTTTGCTGATAAGGCCAAGCTATGTGATAATCAATTAACTAAATGTTCTACAAAAACCTCGCAAGAAGAAATGAAGGCAGTAATAATAAAAGTACACTCACGCACAGTGTATGTTAGTGAAGCAAAATGACGACTTCAGCAGAAGTATGCGCTGAATATCCATACCGCATTAGCCTAGATAAAATATCACAAAGAACAAAAATCGAGCGGGATGTGTATTCCTAATGAGTTTGTTTGTTTCAAGTGTTCGTACAATAAAAAAGTGTTTGTTTTACATACAGTGTGCCTAAACGCACCTGCTGTTGCCTGAGACGTCTGCGTGGGCTTAAGAATATTACAGAAGAAGATGCAGATATGAAAAAGGTAAAACTGTGTGTGTGTGTGTGTGTGTGTGTGTGTGTGTGTGTTTGTGTACGTGCATGAAATGGTCAAAGTAGTTAGTGGAGTGTCGAGGATGAGACCTGACATTATACTGCAAGTCCATTTTGTTTTTCTGAGAGACAAATTGACAAAGGACAAAATCACAGTGATGGTTAAATGCTAAATTTTTCAACGCTTCACTCCGTTGCCTCTTTCAACAGGCAGACACACAGAATGAAAGTCATCTCTGTGGCTGCAACGTATGATTATTTTCAACATTAGTTAATCTGCAAAAAATGTATCTTGATTTATTGATTAAATGTTTGGTACGTAAAAAGAAAATATAATTTTTTTTAAATGTTCAACACAATTTACAAAAGCCCAAAGCCTTGTCTTCGAAGCAAAAATTTCATCCAGTCAAGAATACAACCCCAAGATATTCAATTTCTAATGTTTTAAAATCATGAGGAGCAGCGGATTGAATTTGAATTAAAACTTGAAAAAACAAAGTCCTTAAAAAGACTCAAACCATTCATTTTGTTACAATAGCCTCTGATTGACTTTCTGTCAATCAGCTTATTGATTATTCAGTTGAGTGCTTCAGTTCTGGATCTCTGCATGCAAGTCATTTCCTGCTGATTTCACAAGTCTAATTGTACAGCATGTCCAACGTAATTGAATTGTTCTACAGGCAGTACTATAGTGTAGTTGTTACGACTACTCTGGTGTACGCCTGTGAAACCAATTATAATACATTTAATTAGGCCTTGTATCTATTAATAACTGCTTACCAATAGTGTTAGATATAAGCAGCTGGTTTTATTAAGAGAGTAAATGTCACCACCGAGGCTTTCCTGCTTCTCCTCTAGGCCCTGTGCCCCCGTTGCTGTGCAGGGCACGTCGTCCTCTACTGGCCAGTGCGTAAATTACAGCTGACCCTACCTCCTGCTGCCGACCTGGCAGGGAACAAAGAGGCAGCGCTGTGCCAAAGAGGCCTATCACTCGCTCCTTCAGAGGGGAGGAGAGGGAGGAAGAGGAGAGAGGGTTTCCAGAGGGGGCAGGGTTAAGGGGGCTCCGCCATACTGGGGCAATGCAGCTGAGCTCTGTGGTCGACTCCCAGCCGAATGGGGGCAAACTGTTTTAGCATATGTGTGTTGGGATGGGGCTAGGAGGGGTAAGGAGGTGGGGTGGGTGGTAGTTGTTGGCACTGAGGGGGTGGGCTGGTAAGACATCTGTCATCCTATCATCAATGCTGTCACATCACAGAACAAATGGGCTATGGGATTTTTACAGCCCAAAAGCAAGGAATGGCAAAAGGTATCAGTTAGCATGTGATCACTGCTCTTTTGTGCCGTTTTCAGTAAGTGTCGACCACTGTGTTTCACCTCATCAAAAGGTGAGAAAAGAGGATGGAAAACGGTTGCAAAGTGAGAGAGCAAACGCACATCTGTCAAATCAAAATAAAAACACAAAATTAACTCGGTATCATGAAGCTGTTCTGCATCTGAACGTCCTTGCTGAGCCATATTTCAGGGTCTGGAAGTCCCGCTTCCAAGCGAGGACGAAGAGTGAGTGAAGGGAGAGTGGCATATTTAATTTCCTCCCTCTACCCCATTGCACCACTATCCCTTTTGTTTTTTGAAGCGGGCCGCCGCACCGAGGCAAGGTCTCCCATAATGACACCTTGACTGTGAAGAACTTCATCCACTCCGCCGCGCTATCTGGTGCCTGCATAACAAGACGGCTGGCTTTGTTGCCAGGAGAGTGGAAGACAGCTTTGAACTGCAGACTGACAGCGCAGGGGAAGCCGTTCCAGGCGTAAATGTAAATTACTATTACTTACATGTTTAACCCAGCACCTACAACCCCCACACACACACACTCACACACACACCTCACCCCTTCCCTGTTCACTGGCTTGCACTTGGTTATGGAAAGAGGAAGTGGTAGTGGTAGTGGAAGGACAATCCTGACATCTTGTTGCCCTCTTTTGGTGGGTGTTTGCAACTGCACTTCACTGTCCCCTCACTTCAAAGACAGCGACTCAGCCTGTCTTCCCTTTTTATTTAAAAAAAAAAAAAAAAAACAAGGCTGGATGAGGGAGCAGTTGCCAAAATGATGATCAATAATTGTAATGATCTCTACATTAAATGTGTAAGTACGTAATGAATAAACAGCATAAAGACTCCTGCTTGGCAAAGGTGAATTCATTTAAATATCTTTTTTATGAAGAAAGACGTGACCAAAACGCAACCCAAGAATAATCAGAACGATGCAAACAACAAAAACTAACTGCAAAGTGACTGCCACATGCTACCACAGTGCATAAATATCAGTAAATAAGATGCATACACAGGCACGAGCTTCTGAAACTATCTAATAAAGTAGAAACAACAAATTTAAAGAAAACATTGACCAAGAGTGCTCTTGCATTTTCCATATCTTTTAAAGAAGACATGAAAGTCATCATCTCTATTTTCGGCTCTCCCGTATTTTGTTCCAAACTCAGCGCACACTCAGGAAACTGACTTCTGTAAAGCACTGCGAGAATGTGAGCCAAACTGGATTTGAGCCTCTACTGTTAAAAGTACACAGCTAAGAAAGAAGCTGTCCAGGGAGACATTTATAAAAACCAACCAACCGCTGAGCACATAATAGTTGTGATGGCCACTCAGCAATAGCATTAGTACAGGTAACTAGGCTACTACTGTAATTAAACTGTTATTAAACACACCGAGCAGCTGTATTTATTGTGAGCGCATTATTGTAAAAATATCCTCTTGAATTTTTTGTGATGTCTCGGCTTTTTGTGATTTCAGTCACTCTGCAGTTTTGCAAGTTTCTAAATAAATCCATGGCCGTCGTGCTCTCGTATGACTCAAAAAAAAGCAGGAAGAAACAAAGCAGTGCAGCACAGGGGATGTACTGTTGCATAAATCAAAACTTCAAATACAATCAGGGTCTGGACTAAACGGTATCAGAGGGTTACACTGGAGGCACGCTATAAGAAAACAGGTGAAAACAATACTACATAATAGCTTAATCATTGGCCACAGACTGAATTTTCAGTATGAAAAGACACTGAACGTGGATTGTGGATTTAAGCTTGTGTTCTGCTGTTGATCTTATTTTGTCACTCCACATGCAGAGCTGAGCACACTGGCAGCGCCTGTCGTCAGGCAAAGCTCCAAGACATTTCCCCTAGATGCATCTCAACTGAATCAATAGGGCCCTCGCAGCATATCATTAGACATACAGTAAGTATTATAATTACTTGAGTTATTAATTTTGCCTTAATACCAGGGATAATATGATATGTAATTCAACTCTGTGGAGGCAAGAGAAAATAAGATAATCACAAATGCATCTCTTATGAAAATCAATGTTGAAATGGATATTCCAATAATGCCAAACCACTGCCCCTCTGTTTTTTTCTCATGCATATCAACCAGTCATTTTCCGCATTCATCTGGAAAAAAATATATAAATATGTCCGACATATTTCACATAGGCACCCCTGTCTGAGGCAAAACAATATGGATTTGTGTTGCTTCGCAAACAATTTTAATAAAAAGCTATTGATTTGGGATCGAGCAGCTAGCCTGTGGGCGCGGAGCAGCAGACCCCAGTGGGTCCAGATCATTAATGTCCTCAACTGCTGGCTTCACTGGCGCAAATTTCTTCAATAAGGGTCTGGCACGCATGCTTCAGAGTTTGATTTTGATAAAAACGTCAAACTGTGGCTGCTCCACAGGCCACAAACCTCAGACACATTTGCTTACAACATGATTGCAGCATGTGTTTTTCTTCCTTATGAGTCTTACAATCAATTCCATTTGATAAACAATGATGATGCAAATGATTTCAGAAAGGGGAAAAATGATTGATGAACTTACACACACATTACTCCTACTCAGCCTGACCACTCATGGCAAAAATCGCCCAGAACCACAACCCACAGCAGCTGCTTTACACACACGCATACACACGCACAAACTATACAGCCTGTCATCCGGCATCCCTCTGACAGAGGAAAAGAAAGACAAAACACACTCTCACATCTTCTGCTTTATGTCAAACCTCACCGAAATTTGTGCGGCTGAAATAACTACATCCAAGCAGAAACACACTTGCATATACATTCTTGAGCAGGTATCAAAGCCTTGGCGCAGCGAGACAGTTTTAATTACCAGGTACCTTTCTTATGCTTATGATTTCAATTTCTCCCTGCAAAGCTGGTAATGATATTCAAAATGCCTGCTGGCAACTCCGACTCCTTATTCTCTCCTGTCTTTCCTTCCCACTAAGATGTGAATACCCAGTTTATAGGCTTATTTGTCCTCCAGTCACTTTGTAAAATCTTTATTCGGCCGAAGATATCTTTTTAAATGCGAGCCTTGCTGGAAGGAATGGCAATAAAGGTTTTGGGGAGGAGGGAGAGAGATCAATGCAGAATGTATTAGTCTGCACTACAGAGACCGATTTCAATAATAAAAGCATTGATCCTTTAAAGTGAAGCTTATTCTGGGACGGCATGCTAAAGGAGGATGGTCCATTCCAATACTGCACAGGCCAGATGGAGAATCACAGCAGGATGTTTCACCCTCCCCCGAAATGTTCACATTATATTTCAAACCCGTATTAGATTCACTTGCACAATTACTGAGGGATTTCTTGTTGAAATTAATGCATTATGGAGGAGCATGTCCAATAATACAGCATATGGAATAACATATTTAATTGGCACTTAAGCTTTGCCAAGTACAAAAGAAGGTGAGAAAAAAAGAACAGAAGGACATGCAGGGAAGAGAATAAAGTTAAATAAGATAGTCTTTTTAAAAAATATATGAGCTTGTTCAGGGACCTGTTAATTTACTATCATTTAGTTTATTGGGACATTTTAGAGAATAGAAATGTGTGCTGAAGATATCTTGGCTGTCATGTTGTTTAATTTCATCCAGTTTCCTTTGAAATGTCTTGTTTTCAAAACAGGAGCTGCTAATATTTCTGGATTTCCATTAGTCACCGGACACATCAGATCACAGCAGTGTCTCTGTATACAGCCATCGATAGTAAAAAGCCAGCAGTAATAAAGCATGAGGGCTGGATATTTAACAAGCACACTTCACAGTATGCTTAACAAGCACACTTCACACACTAATCAGCTCAAGTGGACTTGCATTGCATCCACTTCCTTGTGTTTGGCTCACAGAGATGAGCCCTGGCTTAGATTATGAAATTATCTGAATAGTATCAATAGATAAGGTTATCTGTGATTTGCCTACTGTAATGAGTGAGGTACAAAAGGGAGGATTGGCTCCTTTGGTGTTTAGCGATAAAACAAAGTGGGGGTCAGAGGTAATCAGAGAGGAAGTGCACACAATACTTTCAAATACTACCTGTATTGATCTTTTTCTAGGACTCTCAATGCTTTTCTGTCACCCTACCGGGCTGCCATATAAACATATTAAACACATTGGCACGCATAAATGAGGCTGAGATGGATAAACAGGCCTATAAATAATTAAAATCAATAGAAAGGCTATTGTTTTTCTTATCCATTAATCTGCCGATTCCAGTTTCATTAAATCCTCAATTATAAAATATAAAACAACCAAACAAGCAAACAAAAAAACGGAAAAATGTGTGTCACAAGTTTTAAGAGCTGACGGTGATGTCTTCAAATGTCTTGTTTTGTCTGACCAACAATCTAAATATTCCATGTAACATAATAAAAGTCACACCTAATCAATAAATTTCCATATTTAAGAAGTTGAAACCAGCAAATAAATGCCATTTTTGGTAAACTCGACAAATGGCCAATTCATTAAAATTCAATACATTTCCTGTTAATTAATCAGTACATTTATCAAGTATGTGTTTCATCTCTACTCAGCAGTTTGTGCAACCTACAGTCGCGGCTGTGGAGCTGAAATGTACCAAAATAATTCCATAAATAAAAAGGTAAGAAAGACATCAGTCAAATGCATTTTTGCACAAAAAGTTGCAGAAACTCCCGCCATTTCCACTGATGAAATAAACACACACACATAAACTTACACACACAAAGTGACCCCCAGTTCCACCTAGTGTCTCCTCCACATATTGAGGGATGGAGTGGGGATGGCAAGACAGACACCCGCTTCCTGTAATCCCATCAACTCATGTCAGACAGCAGTCTGGATACAAGCCTCTGTGAGGCCTGTAATCCACGGCTAAGACTTCACACACCGCACTCCCACTTATCTGGAAAACACACTCAGACACACACACATATACACACACACTCGAAAACATTCTTGGAGAGAAAAGTGATAGGTGGTGGCTGTTTCACTCTGTTTTAATATACAAAGACATGATGTTCTACTGTATTACATATAAAGAAAGAAGCAACATAAACTCACAAATGTCCCGTCGTGTGTGTCAGGTAATAAGCATGCTTTGTGATGTCTGTTCGAGCCAAACATACATACTGATGCAGCATGCATTAGATATGCTTTGAAAAATTGGATGAATTTTGAAAATAGAAACTTCTAATGTGGATGATATATACTGTAAATGCTAAAGAATTGTGGACTTATTTTTTCACTGCGTCATCAGTTAATCCCCAATGCAACGTAGCAGGAACAGAAAGAAAGAAAAAGAAAGAAAGAAAGAAAGAAAGAAAGAAAGAAATGTGTGTGTGTGTGTGTGTGTGTGTGTGTGTGTACAAGATTTTGGACTTTGATACGATCATTTCAGTCCTCAAGTAGAATTTTTGAAAAAACATTTTCCTGTATTACAAATGGTTCTCCTCAAAAAAAAGAAAGAAAGAAAAAGAGAAAGAAAGAAAGAACGAAAGAAAGAAGAAAGAAAGAAAGAAAGAAAAAGACAAAAAGGCAATGCCTTGTTTGTTGAGAATGCAAAAATTTGGACTGTGGAAATCCATTTCCCAAATTCAGTGAATAAAAGCTGCAAAATCCTCTCACTGTAGATAGAAAGCGTGCAATGTATTGTTACGATTAAGCATAAAAAATACATGTGTTGAAAATGGACAAAACATGATGTAATCTACAACCAGGCATACACAAATTCCCGAATGTCTTCAGCACATTTGCTGTGAAGCCATTTAGTAATCGAGGGAACAATATGTCCCATTATGATTCAGATACATGCAAAACGACATGAAGGAGAAAATAAAACAAAAAACAAAACAAAACATACAAAACAAAACGAAAGAGAGATAAAAAGGCACATCGGACAAGGCACCCCTGCTCATGTCTTGCTTCAAAGAGAGAGAGAGAAAGGGAGAGAAAGAGAGAGAGCAGGCCACCACCGCCACTGTTCCTGCTCCGGTTCACACGCGGATCCTGGATTACACCGGCCTCTGGATGCTGGGAAAACCCGGTGAGAAGCAACGACACACTGTGAGTATCGTACGAAGTGGGAGCCAGAGTGTGTGTGTGTGTGTGTGTGTGTGTGCGTGTGTGCGCGCGCGCGCGCGCGATTCAAAAATGTACCAATTTAAAAAAAAAAACAAACAAACAGAATTAAAGCAGTCCGAATGTTGTTGAGATTGCGTCGAGTCAGTAAAGTTTTAAGAACAGTTTCTTTTTGTTTGTTTGTTTGTTTGCCTAATATGGATTTGTTTTTAATGCATTCAAGCTTATGAATTGACCCCGAAAGACAGGTGCTGTTTATGGTTGTTTACGGGATTTTTGTGAAACTAATGCGTCTATGTGCTAACCTTAACCAAGAAGAGAGAGAGAGAGAGAGAGTCTAGAGTGATTTGCGTCCTTGGTTACAAGAAAATCTTTGTCCTCACAGTCCTTGTATTTTCCGGGTGTGAGTGAAAAAAGCGTCGTGGTCACCAGCAGCTCCAGCAGCTCGGCGGTTTGCCCTGTCACACACACACACACACGCACACACACACACACACACACACACACACACACACACACACACACACACAGACATCAAACTTTTTTTTGAATGCAGGGCTGTTGAATTTATTCAATTCTAAATATTTTAATTATTATTATTATTATTTTTTTTTTGTAGAAAGACTTCTACATGACATTTTTTTAAGAAATACTTGGGTCATTAGAATGGCCTTTTTGACCACGTTTGAGTGAAGTTGGTTATAAAAACAGGACATCGGCTGCATGTGTTGCACTGGAAAGGACATCTGCGCCATGCAAACACGGCGCTGGTTCAAATAAAACCTTTTTTAAACCAAAACTAGTGATGGAAACTTATTCTAGTCAAATGTTTTAACAAGGATTTAAAACGTCCTGCACGACACTGACCCAAATCCTCCTAATTACAATGACGTTTTAAAAAAATCCCGTCTGACAGATTTAACACTCAAATATTTTCGAAAACTAGATGGATAAAACCAGGCGCGCGGGTCTGCCTGAACAGTATTAACGATTGATGGGATTCTCTAAATATGAGCCATTAAGTAGGACACGTGACACCAAAACTCTCAATCAAAACAGCCTGTAAGACTGCAGCGTTTATCCTGTCACCGAAGAAACAAGAAAGTTAGATTCACAAGGCCTGATACAATTCTTCATCCAATAAATACGCTTTAAATAAACATGAATGACACGATGTCTTCACTCAAACAGGAAAGTGTTCAAAAGCTGCAGAAAATATGAAGCAGCATGTTTGACGATGCGGCATATAACTAGTCAGTGTGAATCAATTTAAAATGTCAAAATCAAAGTGATTTTTTTGTCGTATTTAGACACAAATCGCCTCTTCTGGCCAATACGGCAGATTTTCCCCTGACCCTGTCGTGAACACTTCTCTCTGTTTCCCTCTGACGTCTGAAGCTGTCTGACAGCCCGGCTACCGGTCACGAGCGCCTTCCTCTTATCACGCGCGCTTGCTCTTATTTCTCAGACTCATCATGTAAATTGTTTAATGTCTCGTGTCACGGCGGACGCTCACATTTCGGTAGCCCTTAAGTGACAAACTTCTGGAGGCATTGCAGCGTCACTGCTCCCACGTGATGCTAATCACTCAGGTTGAAGTGGCGATCAGAGGAACGACGTCACAACACGTCAAACAGAAACATAACAACGTCTTCTTTTGTGTCAAGAACAACTGCAACATGGCGCCCTGAAAAGGCTGATGAAAAGAAAACGGAGTGAGCGCGCACGGGCTCCTAAACGCAGGCCTGCAGGGAGAGTCTCATTGAATTCATTTTGTTCAAGATGACAGAAAAAAAGAGAACAGGCCTTCTTTATTTGCACTTCTGACAAGAAAGAAAGAAAGAAAATCAAAACTTGTTTTTCCCAGGCTGTGTTTTATTTATTGTTATCAGCCTATCAGAGAGGCCGAGCCGGACAAAACGTCATATCAGTCAGAAGTGATTTCCGTTTCCCAGACTTATCGTCCACTTGCTAACTTTTCATTGGCAGGTTATTTCACCGTTTTCGATCAAACGTGTTAAAACGTATCTGAATTAAGAAAATGTTCTCCAGCAGTTTGATGTTTTGTCTCGTGGGCCATCTGTGTTTCTATAACTGACCACAAATAGACCGGTTATGTTTCGGTGTTTCTGTAGGCCGTGTTTTTTCTAGCCTGACAAAAATAAATTTTGTGTCTCCGGTGTGAGATAACGCTTCGTACCCCCTCCTGTGTACACACATGTGTGTGGCCCTGTGTGCGTGCGTCGGGAGCGGCCCTGCAGGAAGTTTCAGTTCGGTAAACAGGAAGGCGAGAAAACTCCCCATTTCATTTTTTCCCAACTTCCTTCTTTTAATGATGATACAGGAGTCCACCACCAACTGCAGACTCCCCCACCACAACCCCACCCCGCCACCACATTCCCGGCCTTTGAACACACACACACACACACACACACAGAGGGCCCACGGCCTGGGACACACGGAAGGTACAGGACACGCGTGACACAAAGGTCGTTCCCTTTCTGGTCGGTAAAAGTTAAAGGCTGTGTGCCACAGGCAGGAGCAGGAGCAGCTTTGCATTGGGTTCATTTGTTTTTGCTGTGTGTGTCATCTTTTTCCTGTTCATGTACTCGGGGCAGCTCCAGTCTGCAGAGACGCTTCTGCGCAGCATAATGTGTGTATTGTTTGAACGGGCGTCTTTGAACCTGTCAGGGCTGTCAGAGGGCGCTGAGTTCGGCTTTACAGTCTCTGTGTTGGTGATGATGAATGGGGTGAGTAACTAACGCACAGGCCCGTTTTTCATTGCATTGTAGGTGTGTTTGCCTGTGTGAGAGAGTTGGCTTTGTTCAGAGAGAAAGGTGCATGTTTTGCTCGGTGGGTTTATTGGCACAGCACGAGAGCGCTGAAAGAGAGGCAGAAAGGTGAATGTTCCGTGCACGAGAAGATCCTGCGCGTGACAGTTTTTTTGTCTCCATTTTTGTGCAGCACCGTTGTGATAACGTGAGTCAGTTTTGTCAAATTTGGACAATTTGCTGGGTATGTGGAATTACAAATTCTGTGGGGAGCAGCTAAAGTGGGTGAACCTGCGAAGCCCAATGTATTAGAGAAAGAAACAGCAACAGCAACAGCAACAGCAGCACACACAAACACACACACACACACACACACACACACACACCTGACTGTGAAGAATTATCTCCCTTTTCTCCGCCGCTGCATCTTCGTGATTGCTTTACGTTTAAATTGGCATTTGCGCAGCCTTTATGTCCTCTGCACAGTGTGGTGAACTGCGCTGCTCTGCCTCATGAATAATTCCGCGGTAGGAGTCACCGCGAGGTCACTAGACAGGCTCGAGTCACGCGCGGCTGGCACTCCTGCGCAGGCGCAAGAGAGGGAAGGAAGCTTCCAGCACCTCTCTGTATGTTTGTTTGTTTGCTCCAACAACATGTAAAGTATTTAACAACTGGCTGCTTTTTGTAGTCCTACGGTGTTCCTCATTTCCGGGTCACGAAGGAGGGAAGTTTACTTTACTTCCACAGTTTAAACCAGGCTGGCTGTGTGATGGATGATCGATCGTACTATTAAATGCCTCAATATTCCAACCATCTGCCTGTTGCCACCGATGGCAGCAAATCGCAGTGACACATGGAGCCTTTCTTTCCTGCGCAATGTGACCACCGTCTTAAAATCAACACAGAATGCTGAAACGGAAACGAGCCTTGGTTAGATTATTGTTTATAAAGCGCTTGAAGTCAATAAAAGCCTGGATAAGACCAGAATAGGTTTTGTTTGCCTTGGCGACGGCT
>JAPZDX010000003.1:1987662-2000549 GCA_029783625.1 Naso annulatus | reverse complement strand
TTACAGAAACTAAAATTACTTGTTTTAGCTTTTAGACATGCTAGTGAGACTACATATGGAGTTGACATTAATTTAACTTAGTTAATACGAGTATAATTTCTTGGATTTCTCAAACAGTTCATAAAAGATGTCACAATTTGCCCCACAACATTTCCCAAACAATTAAATGATCGGACTGTCTTGAGTCACCTCATAAGGCCTGTATCAATGCCGTCAGATGCCAGGTCGTCACAAAATAATGTTCCAGAAGATCATCACGCACCGTAAAATAAAAAATTGGTCTGCATCCACTATTATTCGGATCAGATCAATGACAAGCTTTCAGTTGTGAATGTAAAAGGAGTAGTGCTGCTTTGTCAGTGATATGCACAAGTCTCAACTCGCTTGAGCGATATGGAAGTAACATGGTATACCAGGGTTTTTAAATATCCTAAAAGCGTTTTTTTAATACCATCAAAAATACTGATTCTTCTCTTTCTATTAAATTGATAACAGAAGCGCTGTATTGATTTGATATACTCCATTGTAGTACACAGCACACACCAGTGGAGGTCAGTCTGTACTGGTGGAGCATGCAGCAGCAGCGTTGCCAGATGGAAAATACGGCAATATTGTACTGCGGCTTTGAAATCATATTTTACCAAAAATGATTGTATCTATGAAGAAAATGAGAAGGGTCCCGAAAACTGGACAATGACAGAACTATGCCCTGCATACCATATTAATGTAACAGCACAGAGGCTCTGTCCTTTGAATAAGACAACAACTGTGTGCTTCACACAATTGCATCCTATTACACGATCACTCCTTCCATTGTTAACGTCCAATAGAAAACCACCATATATACACACAGTGTGAGTGTTTTACCATAGGGAGCTGGACTCACTCAAAGAAATGGCAAAAGTATCGTGCATGCCTTTTTTTTGCATTATTGCCATACATTGTACAGAGAGCAAAATTATCGTACAATACGATAGTATTTATCACTGTGCAGCTGAACTGAGAAGTATGGTGACTGCAAGGAGAGGCGACAACATTAAGTAATAAAGAAAAATGCCTCTGTCCCTGTCAAAAGTTCCAAATGTGAGATTGCTAAACCCAGTTATCTTAGTACAATAATTGCATATTAGACACACGGCATTGTAGGCTAGGCAATGTGATACAATCAGTCACACCAGCAGCTCAGCCTTTTTGATTATTTATTTATTTACCTAAATACCCACATATACCATATACTCCAGTGAAATGTCAAGAACGTATGAAAAAAGATACTGCCCAAGCCTATTTGTCTGTTGTCATGTCAATGGACTTGCCTTCAGAATGGCATGTTTTCATTTTCACCACGCTAACACCGGGGCCAGTCAGAAAGCTTCGGCTTCAGCTTTCTATTTAAGTTCCCATCACTTGTCGACCATCGTTTCTTCAAACCCAAGGTCATGCAACTCCTGGCCTGTTGCCTAGCAATGCAACTCAAAAGATATTAAACACATACACACTCCAGCCACCCAGACGGGAGGCAGGCGGCGACCCTCAAATACGAGGGGTTGCACAGAAATATTGCTTTTTGCATGTTGGAATAACAAATAGTGAAAGTGATGAGTGCTGCACGGAGACAAAGCTCCCCTGTGGAACAGAGGAAGCAATGATGGCTCATATCTGACAGTGGTGATGCAGCTGCCTGTGGTGGATGGAGCTGTTGTCAAATACCAGTCGGCATTTGAGGGGTATGCAGAATATGTTTTTTAAGACAATCTAATATTCCTGGGGCTTAAAAACAATAAAAGTGTATCTGCAGGTGCTTCAAATGTATGAAAAAAGACTTGAAATCTATTGTAAGGCTTTTATTAGTGCAATTTACAACCAATACCAAATAATCTCCTTTTTTTCTTGTAGTGGTGACTCCGCTGAGGAATAAACTGAACGCCAACATGCACCTCTGGTAAGGTTGGATTTTGAACTGAATGATAATACAACAAAAGCATTTACTGACTTTCAGAAGAGACATATGATACTACCACCACCACCACTACTATAATAATAATAATAATAATAATAGTAATAATAATAATAATAATAATTTAATTACAGCTTGATAAAAATGAAAAAGAACATAAGATTGTGTTTTACACAGAGTTTACTGGACTTCATGTACATTTATATATCATCAGTAAGTCCCATGAAAAACCCCAAAACAACAACACAATAGTCCATCTCTCAGTACTTTTTTGATTTCCTTAACATGTCTGTGGTTCTCAGCCCCAAGTCCATCGGATACTAAACAACAACAGAATTAAAGCTGGACTAATCCATAGTATGAAATTGACAGTTGACATTATGTCAAAGGGATCCCTCGAATTGATGAACCCGCCCCAAAAAATGTTATCACCGCTCCCCAAAGCTCTGTGTAAGGCGATCAGTCATTGTTTTGTTTAACCAAACAGAACTGGCATTAAAGTGAATAATTAGCGACACTTGTGGCCACATTTATCAGGTGACCAGAAACACAACTCAAAGTGAATGCTGATGTTGTTTGGTTCTGCTTTATGTGCAGGAAGATATTAATGCGGCACTAAAACAGCTCAGAAATGTATAATTTTTTGGCGTTTGTTGGGGACTATTTTAAATGGCCCATCAGTCCATATTTGGTGCTCTTGTGAGTATTTTGGGCAGCAGGATGATCTGGACTTTGTCAAAATAAAATACAGTACATTGTGTTCATGGTAGTAAATGGTAATCAGTTCATTCTCGGTTTCGGTCTGTCTGAGAGATTTATTGAATTTGCATATTTTACTGTTGAAATTCTTTTTACAATTAAATGCAGTTATGCGTGTCTGTGTCTGATGAGTGAAACCACGCATATCCGTTCCATTACTAAAAAAAAATAGTAGTGTTCATTGTTAAATAAAATATAGATTTTGAATTTCTGAACCAATTTGACATTAGTTTCCTACATGACAAGTCTAAGGAAAATCTATCTCCACCACTGTTCAGTGTGAAGTAGGAAAAAAACGCTCCTGCTTTTTTGTTATCTCTTTTTTATACCAATGGTGAAAGTCTCTTAATCATCCCCCAGTGTCTTTGCAGGCTCATTTGCATGTGGTTAATTAGTGTGTGAAGGAGCTGTCTGTGGTCTGCTGGCAGGAACCCGGACTCTAGCGTCTTGCACAACCTCCGGGATGTTTTGGAGATCGAATTCCCGTCACCTGCCACCCACGAAAAATCTGTATGTCACACAGTTGCCCCCTTTCCATTTCAAACATGTCCATTTCCATCATGATTACCTTAAGGAGTGTTTGTGTATGTGTGTTTGTATCTATGCATGCATTCCCCGGTTTGTGTGTCTGTTTGAGCTTCAAGTTATAAGGGGGCGGACATACGCTATTGCCTATTTTTTTTAATATTTTCCTTTCTCTCTCTGTGTTCTGTTTTTTCCATGAGGTGGGCACAAATTCTCTTTTAATTGGGTTGTTTACAGAAACGATCATTAGAATAACAAAGATGGCAGAATTCTCTGCACTATCAAATCGCTTTAATCACGCAAAACCATTTATCTCTCTTTTTTTAACACTCGTTCTATTCCCCTCCCCTCTCTGCGGATGGGTTAAAGGGGCGTCGTGTTTATTCGCTGTCGCTGCAGTGATTAATGCCTCAACTTCATTAACATTCAGAGGAGTGCAAAAAAGTTGAGTTGACCAGATGTTGATTTTTTTTTTTTTCTTTTTTTTACCTGCCATCCTCTCTCTTAATGGATAGCCCCAGAAAAACAGGAGCTTCTCATTACGCAAAATGCAAACGAGAGCAGAGAGCAAAGTGTGTGATGATGGGACGAGAGAGAGAGAGAGAGAGAGAGAGAGAGAGAGAGAGAGGTATTACAGGGTTAGCACTGGAGTTCTTACTAGAAGGTTTTTTAACACTAACATGTAACAGAGGCCCTCTCCAAGTCTTAAGCATCAGGAGCTGTAGTGAGAACTCATGCTTTGTAATTATTCCTCTGTGTGTGTGTGTGTGTGTGTGTATGTGTAGAGTTTCAGCGTTGAGTGTGGGATTTGTTACTCCTATCGTCTTGAAGCTGCGATCCCTGATCAGGTGTGCAATGACCCTCGCTGTGGCCAGCCCTTTCACCAGGCCTGTCTGTATGAGGTATGGGTGCACACATAAATACACAAAGAGTGTTGTGTAGATATATGTAACTGATAAGATCATGGTGGTGGCACAAACACCTGCCGATGCTAATTTGTCAAAAATTCATGTAATGTAAATAGCTGCTTTAATAGATGTTTTTTTATCGTGTTAAAAAAAGTTTCCGGACACAACCACAGTTAGTTTGAGCAAAATGGTCATTGTATTTGTTTGAGTGTTTACGTGGTCAACAAAGTGTTTTTCATTAGGCAGTCAGTCAGTTCTTGTACTTGGTCTAGAAACAGCCAACCACAGTGAATTTCATTTTTGTAATAGACATTTTTGAATGCTCTTTGTTGTTCATTACTGTTGCATGTATAAATTAAATCTGTTTCTGTTCCAAAAAAGAAACTTACCTCCGCTGCAGTGTTTTAGTGAGCTAGGTTATGTAAAGTCTAAATGTAGCAGTAAGAGGCCAATCAGGTTTTAACAAGGTTGTTTGGAAAAGAAAATAAGACAGTCATTGAACCTTTTCAGGTTGGGTACAGATGTTTTTAGTCTTTTGTGTAGTAAAACTAAAGCTGAAATACTCAAAGTGGAGTGAGATCGTGGCTGAGTCACAATGGGCACCTACACATCAGGGCCAATATTTTTAAAAAAAAAACATCTTAAGGCTAAAAGTAGCATCTAACCTGCTGATTTAGGAGCAACTATTAAAAAAATAAGCGTCAGTCATAATTTTAGGACTTCAGATTTTGGTCTAAGATTATTTCCCAAAACGTTTTAGCTCCTAAATCTGTGAAAAGTTAGAAATCCTCCAGAGAACCTTTAAGTTACGAGGAGCAAATCACAAAGGATCCTAAGATGGCCTCGTAATTGGGTCAACAATTTAGTAAGATTTATTGATACTGACTTTATAAATTGTTGTTGGGTCAATTCTCCCTCCAGCCCTGTTATGCTCGTGTCTGAGTGCCCGAGGACACTGTAAAGCAGTGAGGCTACGGGTGATACAGCCCTAAGTAGGGAGCCTCCTCCTAATAAATGCAGTGAATATTTCCTATTAAAGATTACATGTTAATATAATCTACAACTTCATGTATTGCAAGAGTCATTTATTTATACATTTATTGATTATTTTGCTAATTGAATTGCAGAGAACAAACACTGTGGTAAAGTAAAATTGAAAAGATTGGACCTAATACAATAACACACATGACTAGTAAGTAACTCAGCTCACTTTCATCATGTAACACTTTTCATACAAACTTGCAGTCCAAAGTGGTTGAAACAATGCAAAGAGAACAAAATAAAAAGAATAAAAGCAAAACAGACAATAAATAAAAAATCTGCAAGATAACAATAAAACATAAGCACAATAAAAAACAGGTGAAGTAAATATAAGTGGACTGTTTTATTCTTAGTTTCATTTTAAATTAGCCTACATTTTATTTTAAAATCTTGATGTGGATTATTTGGCAACGTAATCCGTACAGTTTTTACACTGAATTCACTGACAAGACCCAAAACATGACATCATTTGTAGCAACAGGGTCAACCTGTTGCTATAAATGTTCCTTAATAAAAATTGCTCTCAGCAGGTTTGTGAATTGGTTTTAAGAGAAAAGTCTTAATTAGACACGTTTAGTGACATTTATTAGTCCTCCTGGCGGTAAGTCAAAATATTTTGTGAATACGGGCCCTGATTATCTCTTACAGGTAGAGAGGGATTGTTTAGGTAGATCTGTGCAGCTTCACAGTACACAAGAAACGAGCTTTATCTGCCAATGCAGGGCAGAGTTTGTTTTTTTATTCTGTATCCAATTGAGGCCAAGCATACGAACGTCTTTTAAAAGAGTCTCTAAAAAGTATCAGGACATTCAAAAGTTCCTCATAAAAGCACTTAAAATACTTTAGTATCAAATCTTGAAAGTACCTTTAAAGTGTGCAGTAATAAGTATGCATTGAAACAAACATTATTATCACTTGACACTGTAACATCAGATCCAAGGTAGTGATTTGATGTAGTCTTTTTTTCTTGTCTGCCTTTTTACTCAGTGGCTGCGAGCGCTCCCCTCCAGCCGGCAGAGTTTCAACATTGTTTTTGGAGAGTGTCCTTACTGCAGCAAGGTACGTGTGCACCTCAGAGTGACTGACAGCTGCTTCATGGTGCTTCACAAAGACCTTCACTGTGGACTCAAAGGATGTTCAGAATCCTTAATTAGCATGGCTTTATACATCATATAGTCTTCTCTTTGCTGAAAGGCTGCTCACAACAATATACTGCATTCAGTCAGTTATACTGAAGCTACTCCTTGTGTGATAAAGGAGTTGGTAAAGTATGTGATACTGGATATCTGTGAATACAGAATTCCTCTGATTCAAAGTCGAAGAGAGTTTTATTTGTGCATACGATTTTGAGTCTATGAGGAAGTCTTTCATCCACAGTCCAGTCAGAAATAAGAGCCCACTTCAGTTTTTCACACAGCACTGTTTCATACCACATTTAAATATAATAAACATCTATTAAGCAGAATGAACTGAGGATTCTCTTTTTATTTCAGCCTATTACTGTAAAAATGGCAGCCCAGAAGTCCTGAGAAGTGGCTTTGTGCTCCCGTCAGCTTCATCTCATTGGGAACCTGCTTAGAACGATGGTGCTAAAAACCAATGGATCCTCTGGCTGCTCAAACGTCTGTTTTGTTCAAAAAGGTCCAAATTCATCTTGGCAAACTTCAGAAATAGAACTTAAGAGAAGGAAGACGCCCACAAGGATCAACCAGGATAACAGTCCGTTCCCCTGTGGGGAACCAACTTGCTCATTTGGTCCTCTGAGAACAGACCCCTCACATTTACCACAGCAGTCTCTGCCTTGGTAGCGGGGAATACCGTCGCACTCATGTCGCTGGCTGCAGCCTGCGATGTGGTGGAGCTGCCTTTCGTCCCATCTTTCTCCGTGCTCCAGGAATATTTGGTTTGTAAATGTGTGCTTTCTCCTTTGCGGATGGAGATGCCTGTCTGAGGTCACAGTGAGGTCATCCCTTTTCTCGCCAGTCCGTTTGGATTTAGTTTTCTGTTAAAGAGTGTAATTTAAGTGACTAAGTTTGATACAGTTCTGTGAAAGATTGATTCTCAACTGAATGCTTGTGTAATTCCTTGTAAGCTTCTCAAGAACTTGACTCACAACAAGAAGTCTGAAGGTTGTATAGCATCTTTATAAAGGTTTACACTGACATTTATAGGTGGAATCAGTAGGATTTTACTAAAAAACAAAATATAGACATATACAAAAGTAATGCTGCTCATCATCACTTCTGGGCCTCTGTATACATGTGTTGGTAACTGTGTATGGAGACACACCACCCTCTGCCTGTATTTTGATGTTTTGGCTGACTCAGGACCTGCTCGAGATGAGTTACCGTAAAGAGCAATGTAGACACGCAATCAATTTTTAAGTAACGATAGCGCAACCGCGCTTCTCCAAAGCGTAGATGGCTTGACCGCAGTGAACTGGTGCATTTCCCCCAGCCTATGAAAGTGCACAGGTGAGGTTGTGGGCACCGCGAAACACAGCGACTGGACGCCGTCTAGACCGGAGAAAGTTACGAATGTGGACGTAGCACAAAGAAAAAGAAATATAGCCCTAGTGAGCGAGTGGATAAACTTGTTCCAGAGCGAGAGTGAGTCTCGGTTTGGCTATGCAGAGTTGGGCTACTTTGTGAAGGACAGGTAGGCGCTAAACACTGGTGATTAGCTTGTTAGCTTGCTAAACTATTGACTTCTCCATTAAACAAATACAATATTCCTGTGTAGCTTGCTGTGTAACATTAGGTAAGAGGTATAGTAGTACACGTAGTACACAGTAAGTTATGATACTTCTGGTGCTTTGAGCCAGGAGGAGGGGCCTAGTTTGAATGTTGTGTTTACAAACAGCAATGAACAAATGCTACTGACTCCACCTTTAAGTTGCTTTTCCATTACATGGTACGGGCTCTACTCGCCTTTGTATCGTTCATTTTCTGAGATCGTTTTCCATTACAAGGGTTAGGGGTTCTTAGCCCAGAGACCAATCATTGGTGTGTAGTGTTTCAAGTCACCTTTTAGTACCTACTCAGCTCTTTTTTTTTCTGACCCTCGACTGATTAGCTACCAAAAAAGTAGGTACCAGGTACTTTTACATGATGGAAAACGAAAACAGACGAGTGGAGTAGAGCCAGTACTGAGTAATGGAAAAGCGACTAAAATACTTGTTCTGGAGCCATTTTTGTAACAAGCTCAAACCAAACGAGTGTTAGAGCAGGTTTACACAGCATATTCTAACAGTCTTACTGTTCAGGTATTTTGCCTCACACCTGTTTAGGCTGTGCCCTTGGGCCCTTTGGAGGGCCTCTCAAATAACGTTTAGGCGTAGGTCTGCCCCTGGCTTCGTCGTCCTCCTCCTCATCTTCACTGTCATCTGCTGCATAAACCACAGGTTCACGCCTCGGTCTCAGTGATCTAACAGGCGAAACCCTTTCTTCCCTCTGTGAACAAACAGCAAAAGATAGCAGTTTATTATCGATTTATCAGCATGTTTAACTGGATTATTAGGTTTCATGAAGTGTAATACAATAAAGGTGTCTGCGTTCACCTAGAAATGTGCCCTGATAAAAGACGTAAATGTGGCTTTACAAAAGTGTGATAAAGTTTTTTTTTTGTTTAAGAGCTGTGTCCTGTAAGCCTGTTCTTGACATGTCTCCACACAGTGCACTCTGATATCTTCTGAAAGCATTTATGATTATTTTTATACTGTACCATATATGTAGTATATACTTAGTCATACTCATTCTTTGAAGTGAACCATCTTTAGGGTTTGGGCTAAATAAACGACTGAAAACAGTAAATGTGGTAGAGGTTTCCATTCAGTTGCCCATCAGCCTTTTTGCTGCCGTGCATCCATACAAGTGTAGTTTTATCTCAGACATTTAAGAGTTCTTAGGTAACATTATAAGGTAGGAGTGACCTAATCACTTTGGAGATAATACCAACCTGCTCAAAAAATAACAGGAGTAGCATTTCCACTAAGGTTCATGTTAAAGGTTTCATACTGACCACCATCAGCAACCAGCAATTGCAAATATATTCATGCTTGGGGCAGGGACATTCCCACTTCACTCACACCCTTTTCAGTTAATGCAATAATGGAAGGGCATATTGTGAAAAAGAATACAGAATTGCCTGTTTGGGAGTACTTTCGCTTTGAACCCGCTGCAACTGGCAAGCTGAAGGTACTAAATGAAGCAAATTGCTTCTTTGTAACCATAATGTGCTGACGAAAGACTCTAGTATGACCTGAGGGACAATGCTCTTAAAGGAGAAGAAGATGTCTACATTACAAGGGGCATCATAGAGGTCCTGGCACAGCTAAATACAAAATATGACAATGACATAATGCAGCGGAATCACAGCAACTTTGCTCACTACTACTACTTTGCGACTGTTGTGTAATTTTAACACTTAAGCAACATGACAGGCTATTATTTTTTTCTACTTTGTTATTCTGTCATGGTTCTTTATTTTTTTTAAAAATAGCCTTTATTACAATAGGCCATAGCCTATTGTTTTTATTGTTATGACAATTATTTTTATTTTGTGATTGTTGTATAATTTTTGTGAACCATATATTTATTCGGTTTTAATAAATTTGCTTTTATATTATCCTCTGACAATGTGGTCAATGTGAAACCCTAAATTTTCTGAAACATTATAACTTTTCTACACTTCTTGGTTAATGCCCTGTTTTGTTAAAGACCTGTCAGAAATCAACTCCAAAAAAACCCCATAAATATATAGCCCAACTCTGACAACAAATTTCCATGCTTACTTGCCCTTGACAAATTAGTGAATTGCTGAGTTGAAATCTCAAGGAGGCAACTGTTAAGCACAATAAAATGACACAAATCTCTGAAAAGAAAAGAAAAAAGCCATAAAAAATTCAAGCAGGGATGAACTGAGCCACTCGGTGATACACAGTATTCCCTAATTGCCCATACCCATTGACACGTCAGGAAAGTCTTAAACTGATTAAATTAAGATTACACTTAGGGGACATTTCCAATTTCATCAAAAATTTTCTACTTGTGGTTAGCAACACTGAACTAGGCTAAAAATAAACTCACTAGTTGTTTAAGACCTTACCTGTTGTGACTGAGGTTTAGTAAGGGGTGGTCCTCTGATGAAGCATGCTGGCACAGGTTTAGACTTCATCTTCTCCATTTGATCATCATCCACCTCAGTAGGGACAGCCTTGCCTTTGGGGGTCCCTCTGCGTCTTACTGCCTTCTGTTAAGAAAATGGTTAAATAATTTCCACTGCATATTGTTTCATGTCCTTACTGCTGTAGGAATTTTATTTTCTTCTAACAGTGACGTTCCTTTAATCACTGATTTCTTTTGACCGTATTAGATGATGCTATGCTACTGTGCATTCTTAACGTAGCCCACTAGAATTTAAGCTTTTTTATGGAGCCCCTAAAGAGATATGGGTAAAAAAGAAAAATAGAAAAAAAAAAGAAAAGAAAAATCTCATGAGCAGGAGAAACTTTCATGTGCACACAAGAAACTGTCGCATGTGCATGTGACACTATTGCTTGCTCGCAAACTACTTTCTGATTGCTAAACTGATATCTGGTGAGACCATCCACTGCATTTCCACTTGTGTGTGTGGAAATTAAAGGAGTTAGTTGTACTATATTTTAACTTGGGACTTATTAAGTATTTAAACCTCTGGCTCAGTGAAAAGGCGCAGACATCAAGAGTGCAAGCACACAGAGACACACACACACACACCAGCGCACACATACACGCACACAGACACACTGAAATCATCATCGGCATATTAATTGAAGCCAGCAAAAAAGTTTGCCATTCTTAGCACTAACATTACCAGGCACCGGTGCACATAGCAGACAACATACACACATACTGTAGAATAGTAAAAGGGGTCCATTAATACATTCTGTACAACAAACAAAAACTTATCCAAGTAAGTTTTAAGTGATCCAAAAGCCAACTTAAAGAACACAAAACAACATAACCAAATACATTTTTACCATGTAAGTGCAACTGAAAGCCTGCGTGTGAAAATTCATTAATTATTTTCAGATTTTGTGTGACAAACACAACACATATACAAACAAAAAAATGAAGAGACTAAACTACAAGGGTTAAGATATTCCAGTAGACATTAGAAGGGGGCTGCAGTGATTACAGCTTATGACCTTTAACATTTCAGATATAGGTAGACAGTGTTTCCATGTAGTTTGGTATCTTTAAAAATTTATCGTACCTGTTTCTTAAACATAATTGATCTTCTCAAGAGGAATACAAGTGTTGATTTCTGAGAACCATTTTGCTATGAGAAGGGGGGAGCCAGACTTTCATGTTCTTGCAATGCACTTCCTACCAACAAAGACAGCCACCTCTATAAATTTAATTTGTTGTTTTCTTACATTTGTACTGAGAGTAATAAGGTTTCCCAAGAGGCAGAGTTCAGGATGTAGTGGAAAATTAACACCCATAATCCCAGTCAGCACACCAAAATGTATTCACCTTTGTACTTTGCCATGTGTAATGCAAAAGGGAACTGTCCTCTTTGCCACATCGGAAACACGTTTGATAATTCAGATTTATATTTCTGTAGTTTTTTAGGCATAAGATAGTTGGTGGAGAAAATTCTCATAAATTAATCTATATCTGGCATTCATAGTGGCAAAGAGACTGTCTCGACATAGATCTGACCAAAGCCCCTCAACAATTTTGATGTTTCAGTCCAACTCCCACCTCTCTCAGGATTTGGAAAAATCTGGTTTTGAGCACTGTTCCAATAATAAAGAATACATTTTAGAAATAAGTCTGTGTGACAGTTGACTAACATGGAGAATATCCTCCACACCACTGAGTATAGGCAAAATCTTTTCAGTTCCCAGAAAATTTCTGTGTAAAAATTCTCAACTGCAGATAACAGAAAAAAATCTTTACTTGACAAATCATATTTCCTCCTTAGTTGTTCGAAGGATGTGAGTGATCTGTTTTCGAAACAATGTTCCAAGTATCTTACCTCTTTTTCATGCCACATCTTTAAGATTTTGTTGTCCAGCAACATGGGTAAAAGTCCATTTCTTTTCAATGGTGTTTTAGGAGATAGTTCCGTTTTAATTTCAAAAATTTTTTGTCTAATTAAGTGAACCGAGAAAGGATTGTCTGATTTCATAATGAGTTTTAGGATCCCATTTGTAAATGAAGTTACTGGCCATAGACTCCTTTAAGGCATGCATTTCAGATTGAAACCAGAAAGGGGCATTATCTCCCTCCAAGAGAGATGAAATAAACCTCATTTAGGCTGACAGATAATACATTTTAAAACTGGGTAGACTAAGGCCACCATGACTATAATCCCATGTGAGTTTTTTCATGGATACTCTTGGGGTCTTATGATTCCATGAGTATTAAATATTATCTACTAATACACTGAGATCTTTAAATCTGTTAGATCTGTTTGACTGTTTTTCACAGTCAAAATTTGTTCGAGGGAATATTTCAGTTTTTATCAAAATTAATGTTATGTCCTAAAATCATACTGTAATTGTGGAAAAGGGTTTGCAATGCAGAAAGAAATTCAGAAGGGTGGGTCAAAAACAAGATCACATCGTCAGCAAAAAGGCTAATTTTGTGAACTGACAAACCAACCTGAAAGCCCTGTACATCTGGAGTCTGTCTCAAAGCCTCTGCTAA
>JAPZDX010000003.1:1949478-1969926 GCA_029783625.1 Naso annulatus | reverse complement strand
GAATTTGTGCTCACAATTGCTTTGCACGTATTTTTTTAATCTTTATTGCTACAACAGAAAGAGTAGGGAGGAGAAGGTGGACCACCAGAAGGCAACACTGACAGTCATGCAGGGTCCTCACAGGTGCGGAGGGATTATAACTGTCTGAGAAAACATATCTATAACATAAAAGTGACTCTGGATTTTTTTTTTTTCACAGCTATTTCACAACTACTATTTTTCATTCTATTTAAAATTTTTGCTTTGCACATATTTTTATCTGCATTGTAGCAATAGACTGAGCAGGGAGAAAGCGGGCAGGGATCAGGACAGGGACCTGGCAGCAGCACTGAAGATCAGCCCCATGCTTCACAGGTAAGGAGAGATTACAACTGGCTAAGGAAATGTCTACAGGACAAGAGTGACTCCAGGTGCCATACGGTGGCTGTTTGTGGCTATTTGGTTCTTTAGTCATTGAGGAGAGGCGCAACTGAATGTGAGACGATGATAAATCACTAAATAAAGGCGGCTTACTCCTTAACAATCTGTCACCCCCTCACTTCTGAAATGATGGCTACGCCCCTGGTTCTCATCCAAACCCTGCAAACTGGTGGCAACTGTGTGAGGAATGATGGATAATACAGTGACCACTGTAGGGTTATCACAAAACTCAGGTCTTAAATGAGATAACAGTATCTGCTGATACATGTGTGAACATGTCCTGAGTCCTGCTAGCAAGGTTTGCACAAACACTATATCACTTCACGTAAATAACGCTAAAACCCCCGATGACTCGGCTGTGCAGTTTAGCAGCTGTTAAACTAGTTAGATTTTTGTTTGTTGGTTGGTTTTTTTAAAGTTAGTGACATGAAAGATAAGAATGGCTAATTAATTAGATAGACAGTTGAGTATTCAAAAAAAAAAAAAAAAAAAAAAAACGACGACCATGAAACGCATTTAAGTGAACTGATAAAGAGTTTAAGCTTTTGAATAACTGATGGGAAGAGGACATCGTTGAGATAAATAAAGTAACACCAAACTAACAGCTAACCTAGCTAGTAACGTTAAGCAACGGCAACAGTTTTAAAATTACTCACATGCCAAGGTGTGCACCGTTGTCCGAAGGGAGCTCAATTCGTACCGTTACGTCTTCAGTTATGCTTTTTGTTGTAAACTATGTAAGATGTCGTAATGAACAGTTAACGGTAAGTACAGCGAATGTTTTCCTAGAATGTTAAGACCTGTTTCAGTTTTATTTCTCCCCCGGAGGGAAAGAGAAACCACATTTTTAATACTTCCTGAAACTTGTCCCCCACGGCGACGACACAGCCAATAGCGTGTGAGGAAAAGTTTTATGACAATCCGTTGTCCAATAGAAAAGCAGTAGAGGCGGACGTAGGCAGTATGACGCATGGACGCTGACAAATTAATGCGGTTAATGTAATTTGTTATCCCGGGAATTAAATGACCAAACCTGAACCCTAAACCTAAACTGAAAACTATTTCACTTGTTTGATTTGTAACACATTGGCCTAATAGAAAGATTCTTACTACACAGGTTCAATAATCTATGAAGAAAACCAACATGCACACCATCAGGCACCATTTACACTGCGTGATTAACTATTTGACACTACTCTTTAAAAAAAAAAAAAAGAAAAAAAAAAGAGGAGGAATGTAAACAGTAGGCCTAAGCAGGGTGGACTGTTCTTGTTTCTTGGGCGCTGATACAGATGATTATTAATCAAGGTACCCATAACCAATTATTAAATAAAAATGTTTGGTAAAAATAAATAAATAAATAAAATGTAATTTATTTATTAAATCTCAGCGGCATAAGTTAGAATAACCGATGGAATGTTACTAAGTACACGACATAACTACTGTACTTGAGTCCATTTTTTTAAGGAACTTTTTTGCTTTACTTGTGTAGTTCAACCATTATGCTACAAATTCATAGTGGAGGCAAATATTGTATCCCTTTTTTCACTCAGTTTACTTGATAACTAGTTAGTTTGAAGATACTACTTATGCAGTAGCCTAAATAAAGTCACCAGTTGCAATATTACAGTGATGAACAAATTAATTACATTTTTAATTACAATCCAGTATTATATGTTATTTTTGAAATGAGGAATTTTGCACTTTTGCTTTTGATATTTTAAGTATATTTTATGCCAGTAATTTTGTTCTTTTTCTCAAGTGAGACTCTAAATGCAGGATTATTACACATAAAAGAATATTTTTACACTGTGGTATTGCTTTGTTGTTGTTGTTGCACTTAAAGATCTGAGCTCATCCTTCACTAGTAAGAATAACAAAGTCTAACACAACACATTGTTCAGCTATAATAATAATTTTTTAAAAAATTAGTTACAGACAGTGCTGTGCCTGCATACATCCAAGGATGCTTCTCCTTCTGTCATTAGATAATGACTGCGGCTGTGGCCAGGAGGTCATGTCATCAGATGGTTACCAACAATCATTGAGTGTTTCAAACCTTAAACATGACACTCCTGTTGGCGGGTCGGCAGCGGTGGCCAGCCACTACTCATTCCCTCCTGGTTTTCAGCTTAACTCCTCCCTCCTGCTCCATATCCAGCTGGAGACCCTTTCAATAACTGTCTAACTTGTGATAAGGGGTCACAGGTAGATACTGATTTATCTAAGGGACTGATAGTCATCAAATTTGGAAACTAATGTATAAGAAAGTCAAACAATCTTCCTCATAAAATCTGTTTTTTTGTTGTTGTTGTTATTGTTGTTTGTTTGTTTGTTTAACTTTTATTTAAGGTAACAACCAGAGATGGTCACAAGTCTTTGAGCTCAAGTCCAAGTCAAGTCTCAAGTCTTTGACCTTGAGTCTCGAAGTCAAGTCTCAAGTCTCTCATGGTGGTAATAAGTGTTCATCCGCTGCATGCTAGTTGGTCTGCTGAGAACACAGCCAGGCTTTTTCTACAGAATTCAAAGCATGTACTGTATTTAAGACAGTAGTAAAGATCACACATGAATAATGACACATGTGCATTAAGGAGGGAATGAGATTTAGCCTGTCAGACTATGTTACTGCTAAAAAGAAAAGAAAAAAAAAGATGGTTCAAGAACGCTCACATACACACCTATGGACAATTTAGGGTAACCATTAAATCGAACTTGCATGTCTTTGAAATCTGGGTAGAGAATATGCAAACTCCTCAAAGAGAGGCAGGATTTTAACCTGGCATCTTCATGCTGCAAAGCGCAGCATTTAGAACATGCATGACAGCTCTAAAGTGATTTTTCAAATGGAGGACAGTGTAGGTCCCACCACTGAACTTTGGGGTACGCCCTTTGAGACCTCCAGAGAGGAACAGGGGGATCCGTAACCCTTCTGGAATAAATTAGAGAGCCACAAAAGCAGAAGTATAATCTTTCTCACAAAACCTGATTGCTGATTGATTAGTTTTATTTTTTCACCACAGATGATACTGTTTATTTCTTCTCCTTGTTGCATTGTATTTAATTTGTAAGAATTCATTAAAGCCTCTAAACCAGTGCACATTTGTGCTTAGCTTTTCAACCATTAAAAAAATGATAGTTGCATTTTGTGACTTGACTTGGATTTGGATTTAATGACTTTGTTGCCTAACTTTGTCAAATTACTCGCAAACAACGGTTTTTAAAACCTTTTCTGATTCATCATTGGTTGTCCGTCCTTATACAGTTGGGGACTACCTAATACAGCATCGCTGATCATATGTGAATGTGGCCTGAAAATTTGAACAAATAACGACACAATAGATCTCCTTTAGCTCCATTCCCCTAGTTTTAACGATAAAACATAAGGTATAACCAACACTTAACATGTGCTCCACTAAGATAAATGTTTCATACAATGGATTCAGTGGTGCTCCTGTGGAAGATGGTAGGGTGAGGGTAGGGGAGACTTGTCTTTTTGAGTCTCCGGAAGGAGTGGAGGCGCTGCTGTGCCTTCTTCACAATGGCCAAGGTGTTGGTGGTGGAGGTCAGGTTGCCCCTCAGGAACTTGATGGTACTGATCTTCTCCACAGCGGTGTCACCAATGGTCAGCAGTGCATGATGCTGGGTGCTGGCTCTCCTGAAGTCGATCACCATCTCTTTTGTGGACATTTAAGAGGAGACTGTTTGACCTACAACATGAAGTCGGCAGTTCCACTTCCTTAACCTCCTTCCTGTACACAGACTCATCATGGTGACTGATAATGATGTTGAAGGTAACTTCCATAGAAGAAAAAAAATTCCCCTGTGTAACTGTTATGGTTTAACTGGTGGACTCTAAGGCAGAGACAGGCTGAGATGGCAAACAGGTTTGCAAGGATGTTTATTGTAGGGGAGTGGAAGGACCCAGCTGACCCAGAGAGTGGAGGGAGCTAGTCTGGGCGGAAGATAGCCTGAGGAGGAGATCCAGGAAGGGAGGCAGGCAGATGAGGGCAGGAGCTGGCGACAGGAGTCAGGCTGGGAGTCTGGAAAAAGAAACAGGTATTAGTATAGCGCAAAATTCAGGGCAGAACAGGTTTACATAGACGGCCGAAGAAAGACTGACTGCAATAGTTGAGTCTACAATCTGGCAAATTCTGGAAGTTGAGCTGGGTCTTTTGTAGTGCAGATGATAAGGTGACTGCTGAGAGCTGCAGTAGCTGGTGACCGGCTCCCACACACCTGACTCCAACCCCGCAATCACAAAATACAGAGACACTAGGAGGCAGAGGGCATGACAGTATCAGCCATGTAATTGTATCAGTCATGAGGCTGGTGCTGAGGGCATTATCCCTACATCCCAGTTCAAGTTCCAGATCCTAGCACACCCTTTTAATACTTAGAACTGAAATGGACTCCATGTACTTGTACTCCAAAATCTTTAATAAGGGCAGCTAGTGTTAGCAGCAACATGCAGCAAAATGAAAGCACTGGTGGTGCTGAATTTTGACATGGATTGGGCCTTTAAACAGCCTCTTGTATACTGCTTATTCAGTTTACTTTCACAAATCAATAACAGTTTGTTTTCAGGAATTCAGGCATCCTTGTTGTAAACCCAGCTTGATCTTCATTTTGCTTTACAATATGGTCAATACCCTGTCTGGCTAATGAACCCAGGTTGCTGGGAAAAATGTAATGCTGGAACTGTTGGACGTAAAACTCATTTCCCTCCACTCATCGCTCCTAATCAAGCTTGTTTTATTCAGATGAAAGGAAAGGGAAAATGCCTTCTCTTGTTGTTTCTGTTGGCGTGCACCTGCAGTGAGCCTATCGATCTACAGGCATCCTCAGGGCCTAATTTAAGACTCAAGGATTCTGCCATGAAAGGGAGAAAAAACATCACTGGCTGAACATCAGGTAGGCATAAAAAACTAAGGGGAAACTGGGTTTGCTTTGGATTTAAGATGAGCTCTAAGTCATGTTCGCTGTTTGTCTTGAGATCAGTGGAACAACACTTACAATGAATGTGGACTAATTATTGCTCTAAAGAGCCCATGGTGCATCTGAATACCTGCTATTAACTGAGCTTACATCTAATTGGCTCAGAAATGCTTTAAAATGCATAGTCCTCCCCTAAGAACCTTTTACAAATGTGTATATCATCACTTCAGGGTGTTGTTAATATAGTATTAATAAAACCCTGCAAGGTTTTGTAATAGAGTTTTGACTTTTTAAAAAAAAAGTATCCTTCGACAGATTTGAACATGCATGCGAGAACGTATTTTTGCTGAGAGGTGCTGCACAGCAATGAACGCACATGAATAGAAGTGACCACACTCATCACTACAGGCTCATGTAAACCACGGCTTTGCTGGTGACACGTTTCAAGTGACGTGTCTTGTTGTGATCACCTCATGCACTTACATTATTTTCCTTCCAGTTAACAGTAAGTTAATACATGTTACATGTTTCTTACTCTTCCTGTTGACAACCTAAGTGACAGCCATAATCAAACGGAAAATCATCTTCATATCATCTTTAAAATAAAGCAAAGGATGCAAGCTGCTATGTGACAGAAAACACCTTAATAGCAAGGGAATCAACATTTTAGTCATTTGCAGGAATACTGTAAAAAAAAAAAAAAAAATTTAAATTATAACGTTTCTCCATTTCCTCAGACAGTGTGTGCAATTCCGCATGGCACAGCGGTGTAACCTTTACTTATTCTCCAGACATGTCGACATCTAATGTTCTCTTAGACATCAAAAAGGTCACAGAAATATTTCAGAAGCTAAATGTTTAATTCTGTTTTAAGTAATTAAGTAATTCATTCTTTAAAGTAAATCATTAGAAAACACTCACGCATCAATATATTGCACAATAAAGAAATAACTTTAAAGCTGAGGCTGCTCTTCATAATTTAAACAGCAGCAGCCCACAGTAAGACGGTGAAATGCTGATCCACACAGGTGCAGGTCTTTAAATCGGAGAAAATCGGATGGGTGTTGTGTTGATGACATCCAAGCCCATCTGCATATCTCTGAAAATAACGTACCAAATTTGTTATTTGTAGAAACTAGACCTTCATTATATTGAAGCAGGAGCTAATCTGGTCCCAGTGCATTGAGTGAGGGTACAGATAAAGGAAACCCAGCCAGCGGCCCCAGCCAGACAGCCTCAGTCCAAGGTGGGAGTCAAACACACGAGAAAAAATTTTGAAATGGACGTTATTTTGACAAACTGACCACATATTGAGAATCTAAATGGTTACTTTCTCACCTGAAAAGTTTTTAAAAATTTAATATTTTTAAAAAATTTAATAATGATCAGCAATTTGTTGATCAGGTAAAACCATTGCTTGCTTTTGTCACCAACCAAGCCCTGCACCGATTCGGAAGACGTGGCAAGAGGAGACACGCCCAGTCACTCTAAGGTTACTCTTTCACACACCCTCCCACACATCAGACGGTAAACAGCACACACACACACACACTTGCACATGCCAACAAACACACACACACACACACACACACACAGCCATAGATTAGTGAGATAAAAGCTAAATCTATGATCAATCTGACTTCCCCAAATCCTAAACCACAGTACTGCCCCCCTAACCGCCACTGCACAGAGTCTCTGCCCTGCTCGACTGAGTGAGGAGCACCGGGAGCAAACAACCTTAATGCTACAACTGTAACCCAACAAGAAAGTCACTGATCGACGGATTTTTGAACAAGATAGAGGCACCCTGCAGTGAAGCAGATCACACGTACAAACCGTTTTCTCACTGTTAAGTGTCGAGTTAAACTCAGATGTGTTGAAGAAATGAAGGAATAACCAACCGGAGTTTAGTTCAGTGCTGCCAGATGGTAAAATACGGAATTATCGTACTACAGCTTTAAAATAATTATACGTTACCAAAAATTATTGTACATAAGAAAAAAAATGAGACAGAGCCTGAAAACTAAAAAATGACAAAACTATGCCCTGCACACCATATTATTGTAACGGCACAGAGGCTCTGTCCTTTGACGCAACTGTGTGCTTCACACAACACAGTCAGTTTCATTCTATTGCATGATCACTCCCGCTGTAGTTACCCTTCAATACAAAAGCACCATACCTACACATGGTGTCGGTGTTTTACTGTAGGAAACTGAACTCACTCAAAGAAATGGCAAAATTGTTCTACATCCTGCCTTTCTGGCATTACTGACTGTACATCGAACAGAGGGCAAAATTATCGTACAAATACGATACTTATCGCACATCTGGCATCGCTTGTTTTAGTTTCACGTTCTCTTTGGTAGTAGCGCATCGCTGTGAAAAGAGGGGAAGGGGAGTGCAGTGGAGAGAAGCCATCTGTTTATTAAATGAACTGTGGACATGTGAAAACTTAAATATGCTTACAGCTGAATCTAACCACAGTCACTGTACTCAAACTATGCAGTTCTCCTGGTCTGCTCTCAGTATAGCCCCGCCTCCTAGCGCTGCCTGAATTGATACATTTCTTCACATTCTAGAGACATTTTTTGAATTTCAGGAGGGATGCACTTCAGCCAAAACTCCAGGGACTTAGTTACACTTTAAAGCAATTTTACTTTAAGATACGAGGGACCGAATCTGCAGTCTTCTTTTGGTGTACAGGAGTGCATTCATTGGCCCTATCTGGCGACTAAACTGCAGCTGGAGTAACTGCACAGAAATGCTGGGCAAAGGGATCAGCTGTTATTCCTAAATTACAGAATGCAACTTCCCGTTACACTAAAGATTCTTTTCACATTTCTATTTGTGAAATACATCAGCATAAGATGGGGGTGCTGTGGGGGTTGCAACCGCCATGCTGCAGTGAAAACACAGTGGAAATATGATTTTACATTTTAAATATTCTGGAAAATAAATAATTTTATCATCATCAATTTAACTATGTTTAAGCACTTGTTGATTGATTATTCTGCTGTGCTCAAAAGAAATATAGTAGATCTTAAGAATACACTTACATGTAGTTTTTTATTTATGTAACCTGTCTTGATTGTTTGCCTTCACCTTAACTGAAGGTTTCGTGGAGCTGCAGAACATAACTGGCCATAGCAACTCAATGATGCATAAAAATTAGCACATCACTTCACGTTAAATAGTCCAGGTGAAAAATAAGCTCTATGAAAAAAAGGGGACAAGGCATCCAGTAGTGAGTTGGAGACTGCAAGTTGTCTGTACATCCATAAGTACATTTTTGCAATTATGCTGCTTTGCCATCTATCAATATAGGAAGATAAAGAAATACATAAAAAATGTGCGGCTAAAATACTTTATTTTGCAGTTTTGACCAAATCAGCAGCAGTTTGTTGCAGATTTAAGCATTCTTGATCATAGCAATCATACTATTTATACTGCTGCAAAATTATTTCCATACAAGTTTCAGTTTTAATCACAGAAAATGTGATACATCATCCAACTGTTGTTCATTCTTAATAATTATACATGCCTCAATATTAGCTGTCATTTGCATCTACATATTGTACATATTCTTGGCAGCATCCCTTCTAAAAATGGGTTCCTTTGCATGTGTCTAAGTATTCATTAGTGAGTCTTGTTAGCAGATAGTTTTTAGTTAGTATTTAATTAGTGTTTTTTGTGAACTTTGTGGATCCAGCTCTAAAGTTTTTAGAGCTGGAGTATTTTAAGTTTTTTTTCCGAAATACTGAAATATTCTTTTAACTTAACTTCAATGGGATGGCATCCTTCTCCAGTTAGATACCACTGTACAACATCAGACCAAATCCACCCAGAAGTCACCAGTGTTAACTTTATTGATACTGTAACCTCTCACTGTGGTCTGGGTTTTAACCCTCGCCACCCTCCATTTCCTCTACCATCTCTCTCTGTTGTCGTCTCTCTTTTCACTTGTCCTTTATACTTCTCTTGCTCCCGCCACTCTCTTCCCCCTCTGACTCTGCCACCTCTCACCTGTGGTAATTGCTCTGTGAGCTCGGCGATGCCTGCTGAACGACACTGCGGTTTCCTCCCGCTGCTCTCATAGCCTGGGCTCGGTGACACCAATCTCAGCAAGGGCCTGACACCATTTTGTGTAACTGGCCCTCATGATGGAGATGGCATAATTGTCCTAATTAGGGGGGTTGCAAATCGGGCGACCACGAGTCTGACCCGCCCCGACCTGCGTACATATGGTGGGAGGCTGATAATGAGCCAGTTAATGTGCTGTGTCCATCAGTAAGAGATACTCAGTATGGACGTTGCGGCAAAGAGACGGAGGAGGTTTTGCTCTCTTCACCCTCTTTTCCATTTTTTTCCTCTTGCTCATTCATACACACATTTATTTACATTTTGTCTAGCAGTAAAAGATTGGGCTAATTTCATTCAAAACGCATGTATTTACGTGCTAATTACCTATAGTAGTCATACCTGCCAGGACATTAGTGGGTGTAACATTTTGACAGTAACATACCATAAATGACATTTTCAAACTGTTTCATTTTCCGAATCATTTGTTCCTGGCCATGTCTCTCAGCTCCCATCATGCAGTTCTGTCACTATTTCATGTTGTGACATTGTTTCGTTTATGAATATGAGATGTATTGCCAGTTCAAATGAAAGTAACACAAATCTAATGGCCAGTAATGAGATGCGGTTTCGCCATTACTGGACGTGGACTGGGTCTATGCCTGTGTGTTTGTGTTTGAGTGTGTATGTATATTTCAGTGCTGTGTATAATTTGACGCTAATAAAACCATACTTTCTGCACCAGGGAGCAAGCACTGACCAGGATTTAGATTAGGCCTTAATGGCTTCCAGACCTGGGGCTAAATTGAAATGTAAAACCCAAAACCAAATATCATTTAGTCCTTACGTTTCTTGATGTGGCCCAGCAAGTGGAAATTGGAGACATGTAGCTGTTTAACTGTAATTTGCTTTGTTTCATGCAAAGATTGCATTTAAAAGGCTGCCTTACATGAACAAACATCCAAGCCTGGATTTTCATTGCAATGCCACGATTGCTCATTTCTGTTAATCTGCACCCCCTCAGAAACCATCATCCACCGAATTCAACAGTGTGAGCACTTATGAGTTTTGTCATCTGGTGTGTCAGACACACTACACATTACCAGCACATTAAGCAGTACTAAGTGTGTGGAAGAAGGTTTGAAAATACAGGATATTTCAGTGCTATTTGGATTGATTCTGAATTAATTATTTTGTCTGTCTTTGACGTTTTGGGTATAGTGTACCTACCAAAGGTTAGTGTACCTATCTGACTGATAGTAGTAACATTATTCTACAGGCTTACATTAAAAAGAAGAAGAAGAAGAGGAAGAAAAAACAGAGAGGACATCACTTGTTATGACAATAACTTGTCATTTTGCCGTGCACAGGAGGCCGTCATCACAAGTACGCTGAACAAAACCTTGTATTATTAGACAGTGGTATGAATGTCAATGGTATTTCTATAAAAGCTCAAAATTATTTAAGTATTAGTCTATGTATTTGATTTAATATTGTCTGTTTCCAACATCTGCATCTAATTATAAATAAGAAGGAATCTTTATTGAGACAGGTATCTGAGTTATATCATTTTACTTTCAATTAATTGTAGTTCTGCACTTGGCAATTTTTTTTACACCAAAACGACTTAAAGTGGTAAACCTGTTTGCCTTTTCTTTCTTACTTTCTTTTTAGTAGTGTCCCATATACCATTAAGTACTTTGGATGTTAATCACAACTTAACACCAGAACACTCTTGTTAGTTTGCTACCAGGAGATTTAAAACCATAAATATGATGCAACACAGCTACTATTACTGAAATGGATAGTGTGTTGAATTTATAGTAAATGTGCAAAAAATCACGCACTGACAACAATCAGTAATGATGGAGCTGAGGCAGTGGATTGTACCCAAATCAAATTCTGCTTAGGGCCCCGTATGGTTTGGGCTGACCCTGCTTTAGAGTGCCACAACTGCCTGGTCATTCTCTACTATTTGTAAAAAAGTTTCCAAGTTTCTGATCCGTGGCCTCGTTTCACCCACTGATCCATGGTCAGTGGCCTGGGTGGGACTCTTATCCCTGTCTGAGGCAGCGTAGTTGTAAGATGCTGGTTTAAGGCAAATGCAAGGTGTGGACTAAGATATTTTCTAATCATTTATCCTTTACGTTCAGCAAACCAGTTAGATTTAGCACTGAATATTTGTATTTAACATTTACATTTATTTTTGCATATACAAACATATATTTTTAAAATTTTGGTCTACATGTAAAATGTTCCACATAAGTTGCTTCCTGAAATAATAATAATAATAATAATAATAATAATAATAATAATAATAATAATAATAGTCTAAACATTTTAAATATACGAGCTAGATAATGGTAACGGAATTTTACATTCAGCACTCAATACTCAAACATTTATTATCGATGTGGGTTGCACACATTGAGAAAAAAGCGAAAAGACAGATTGATCAAATTTAATTTTCTTATTACATGTAAAGATCGTAGCACTGGCCTGGCTGCCTTTGTGTGTTTTAAAAAGCAATATAGTCTAGCACTTGACACATTCAGAGTGTGATGCATTCACATGAAAGACCTTGGCCAAGGCCATCACCAAGTCCAGTGTTCACCAGTGGAGTAAGAAATAAAAAAGGAAGATTGAAAAAAGGTGAGAAAAGATGCTAGAACTTTTTTGAAACACTTCTTTGGCCTCTACCCTGTCTCACCTTGAGCATCATTGACTGGGTACGATATAAAGCCATAGCTTGACCATGCCTCTCTTCAGTCGTCAATGTGGCTTTGTCTTGCAGTTCATGGGCTGCGGTCACTGCTGCATTTTATTCAACACACAGTCATACATCAGAACCCACTTTGTACCTTTAGAGTCTAAGTTGGGGGTTATCTGAAGTAATCAAACTCGAAAGAATTTCAGTTCTATGACTTCTCTGCAGTAATTCAAGTATCAATACTGCAGTTGAAGATAAGAAACTGGCTTTTTCATCTTTTGAACCGACATAGTGCAAATACCAAAAACAGAAAAAAGTCCTCTTGCTGGGAACTGAGGTAGAAATTTGCTTATAAGTATACCTAACACTTTCAGTACAGTAGTCTGCAATGTTTAGTACAATGCAGATTGATTTTCATAGTAATATCAAGAAACAAAACTTGATTCTTTGCTTTGCTTGCTTTGATAATGTGGTACTTAAGTTGTTCGGATCACTAGCACTGGCTAACTAGCCCCACTGACAATGTACTAGACATTGCAGATTGGTGTACAAAGAAAGGGTTAAGTACACTTATAAATCTTGATGGTTCTGCATGTGTATACCTTGTGTACATTTGTATATATCTGTATGTTTATGGTTCATGGTCTTATTCTTGGACTCACATGACCTGTTGGGTGACCCCATGAGAGCACTTATATGATGTATCTAAGCACTTTGATTCATGTCTGAAGAAGCGCTTGGGCCAAACATTACATGTGGAGGTAATAAATGTTCACGGATTGCATTGCATTGTGACTTCTGCATTGCATCGTGACTTCTATCAGCTGTCACATCCTCAATAAACACCACTGACCCAGTTCCATTGACAGCCATACGTGTCCATGACATAACACTGCCTCCACCACGTTTGACAGATGATGTGGTATGCTTCACATCATGAGCCATTCCTTTCCTTTGTCACACTTTTCTCTTTCCATCTTTCTGGTACAAGTTAATCTTGGTTGAATCTGTCAAGAGAACCTTATTCCAGAACTTGGCAGGCTTTTTCAGATGTTTTCTGGCAAAGTCTAATCTGGTCTCCCTGTTCTTTACAGTTATCAGTGAGCCTTTAAAAATGTGGGACTATGTATAACAATTGGCTATAATTCCTAAATTAATTCCTTAATGCAATATTTGGTAACACTTTGTAATAACTACATAATTTTAGGCAGTAGTTAGGCATTAGTTAAGCATTAATAATACTGAATTCATTTTACCTACATGAAAAGTCCTTAGGTTAGGGTTAGGGTTAGGAGTATGGGTAACCTTAACCCTAACCGTTCTCATGTAGGAACAATGCTTTATAAATGATGAATTCAGTATGTATTAATGCTTAACTAATGCCTAAAAGTTTGCAGTTATTATAAAGTGTTGCCCAATATTTTTATTTAACCCCCTGAGTTAAAGCTGAAAGTTTACACTTTAACATCTTGACCACTTCATTTCAAGTCCACTGGTGTGGTGTGAAGAAGCAAAACTACTAAAATTGTGCTGATGTCCTAATATTTCCTTTGTCTTGTGGTTCCTAAAGTCTTTCTATTTCTCTCTCTTCCTCTTTCAACCCAACTGGTCACATCAGACGGCTACCTATGTCTGAGTGAGTCTGTACTGAGGTTTCTGTCTGCTTAAAGGACACTTTTTTCTCACCACTGTCACCAAGTGCTTGGGAACTGCTTTCAATCGTTGGGTACCAGTAAATTATTGAGTGTGGCCTTGACCCGCTCTATCAGTAAAATGTCTTAAGACTTGTGTTGTGATTTGGAGCTACAGAAATAGTATTAACTTGACATTCAAGGAAACTTTTTGTTTGTTTGTTTTTTTAACAAAATGTGAAGTCAAATGTGTGAATGACTACAAAAAGGCATTACAGACATCAGCATAGCGATGTCACACATGTATATTATGGAAAAACTTAGAGATGAGAATAAACTGGCATTCACTCAAAATCTGAAATATTGTGCTCATATTTACTTTTGCATGTGTTTCTACACCGATCCTCCGAACACCTGAAGCTGCTTCACTCACCATACAAAGAGGAGAGAAGTTGCTGGCCCGCAAGACATTCACACTAACAAGACTCACCTATTTTTCCTCCTCATGGCAATACTACAGCGTCCAACACAACAACAAAGGAACACTGCTGGCAGAGACGAACATATTGATTTATTCTTTATGCTAACTAGAGTTTGCAGTTGCACAAACAAACAGCACTTTGCTTTTCTTTTGTTTCATCCCAAGTCCCGCCCCTAAATTACTCTGACCCCAATAAACAATAAAATTTAGAAAAAACAAAAGCATCTCTGATGTTGATCCAATTTATGCAGGTGTGTGTGTGTGTGTGTGTGTGTTTTGTGTGTTTGTGCGTGTGTGTGTGTGTGTGTGTGTGTGTGGACCACAGGGGATGCAGAGAGCCGTCCCTGCTTTTCTCTCACCTGGGTCTCCTAACTAGCTCAGAAAGTACGGTCACACAGCTCACAGGTACTGCAGGGCAATTACACAACTATCATTTGCCAGAGACTACCTCTGTCTTTGATGTTGTTCCTCAAACAACAACTCTTTTCATCCACCACTGGTGCTCACAGAGTGTTAATTACAAAGGCGATTACCATCTGCATACACACCACTTTTTCCCAAACTGTGGCCATTGATCCTGACGTGGTTGAGTTAGGTAGAAAGTGTTTACATGTGAGATAATAAACTTGATTTACTTAGGGTAAACAGGGGTTAACAGGGTTAACAGTTCATAACAAAACTGTGATGGGCAGAAAAATAATGTTGATGTAAAATTTGCAAAGATTACTGCACAGATCAGTTCACACCACTGATGGAGGAACAAGCCCTTTTCTCCTCTTTGTAAATGAAAACAGTTGGCAAACACTTGCAATTAAGTTAAATGCGTTAAAATGATATAGTCAGTTGTAGTATTGCAGCCAGTGTGTCCCAGCCATGAGCAGTGATCCCACCAGGTGCAGGGGAAAGCAGAAAGATAAAGTTTTTCAAGTGCTCTAACATTTGGTTTGTAACCCCTGCAACAAATGGCCTCAGCTTGATGGATTTGAGACCATGTGAAAAAAGTGAATCCAAGAAACAAGTGTATTACGAACCTGAACATGAAAATTCAAGGAGGTAGAATCAAGGTGATCTAAAGCATGTCAGCTAGGCATGCAGTGACTAAATGGGAGCAACAAAGTAGGAATTTTACATGGGCAAAGTTGGGAAGATTAAAACCCTTTCGCATCTCATTCCTACTGTGGTCAATACGCGAGACAGCATTCTACCGCACATACTGACAGGGTGCAAATCCGCTGTCTCCTTTTTTCAGTAGAGAACCAAGCTAGGTATGTCCAGCAGGCAAATGGTAAGGTCTTGTGAGGATAAAGTTTGCATTTAAAACGAAAAGGTACCTCATTGGTCACATATGCAGTGCACAGTAAAATGTGTTCTCCGCATTTAACCCATCCCTGAGGAGCAGTGGGTGGCAGTGCTTCGCTAAGAACAGTCTGAAGAGTGGATTCTAAGCCAGCTGCACCAACAGAATTTAAGCCTGGTTTAAAAGAGTAACTTAACCCCTAAACCATTTATTTAAATTATTTCAGCTGAAAACTGAGGCTAAGAAGCATTTAGCGCCGTTTTTGATTGATTCAGGTCTAAATCTTGACATTTTAATGCAAATTAACTGACTTTTCCATATTTCATTACAAATGTGTGTGGCGACTGCCATCTAGTGGTTAAAACCCAGCTATTACAATGCAATTTTTTGATGCAGTGCAATTGGTTGATCGGGTGAAATGTGAATTGTCTGGTGCTTGCTTTTGTCGCCAACCAAGCTCTGCACCCCGACCCTTCTAAAAAAAAAAAAAAAAAAACCCAACAGCTCACATTTCGGAAGACTGTGGCAAGAGGAGACACGTCCAGTCACTCTAACGTTATTTTTTTCCACACCCTCTCACACGTCATCTAGGAAACAGTAGGCTACACACACATGGGAGCACACCAACACACACACACCACCACCTCACCACTGCTTGGAATCTCTACTCTGCTTATTATTATTATTAAAGTGACTGCAGGAAATATTGAGTCACAACAAATTACTGGATAAAGTGACAAAAGAACAAACAGATAATAAATAAATAGAGGGGATTTACATGGTGATCAGCGGGTTTACAGGTCTTTCCCAGATGTTGAGCTTTATAAAACCAATAGCTTTCTAGCTGTTGAAGACTTGAGAATTTCCATAAAACTTTTTATTGACACGATTTGAGGTTTGTAATCCTCTTGGGACCTCACGCAAAAAGCATAAGCTTTGTGGAGTATATATTGGGTCTTGGGCAATTTGCCTCTTGGTTCTTATTCTGCTCTCTCATCAATTTATTTGGCTGTTCTTTGTAGAAGTGAAGATTTGAGGACATTTGGGTTTGATGAAGTGTTGGATCCACTCTTGAAATATCTGGTAATTTAGAAGCAACGTGGTGCGTCGTCTGCTGGTTATTTGAGGTTAGAACCCAGGAACCTGATGAAGCCAATTTGAAGTGTGCAGTGGAAAAAGCAAGTGTGTGCTGTGGAGTTAAACAAGATTGAATTTTAAGCAAGAATCTCGCCCATTTTCATGTCACTGCTGGCGACCCTCTGCATGAACGGCATGATCAGTTTGAGAGCATAATACCTGTGGAGCTTGCTCATTTTTTTTCTCTTTTGAGCTCTAAAACGTATTTTTAGCTTAGAAAAACTTAACAATTTGATCCTCAAGTCTACATGGGGAGATTAAACCATTAGGCCTCAGACAATACCACCGATTTTCTCAGTAAGAAAAGATCTCGGGCTCCACTTTAATTGTTACCTCTGATAATTGGTCGACTTGTTCCAGAGGATGAACTTACATGGAATCTTGTTTTGGATCTCAAGGACACAGCGGAGCTTCTTGTTGCCCCGTCCACTCCAATGAGTCGATTTCTTATCTTGAGTGCAAAATCAGTGAACGTCACCAGAGATACAAAGAGGTTTTTCCAGACACCTCTCCTCTCCCTTAACATCATTATTTAGAGCATTATGTTCTTCTCATTCGCCTTTTTGACCCTCTTGTCCATTCATGGACTATGGGAGTTGAGGCAAAACATAGTTGTTTTTTTAAAACAGATTGCTCACCATAGCAGCTGTTTTAAATATATATCTTTTACACTTGCCAGAAAACGTCAGCTCATGATTGCCTCTGACTTGCACTGTTTTGATCATAGGACTGTGGTGGTAACTAGTCATCAGTACCAATTGATGTGTTGCAAAGTGAAACTGAAGTTGCTATTAAGCAAAGATTAACAGATGAGACTGATGTCCATTTTACAAACACTGCGTCATGCAGTTGTATGAACCACAGCAAAGGAATGATTGTTGTCCATGGGCATTTATTTGGTCTTCCAGAGTTTGCTGAAATTCTGCAAATTTGTGTTTTGCAAGGCAAGATATATTTCATTGTGAAAAAGTTCTCTAGTTGGTGGAGAGAGCACTTTAGAGCTTTCGCGATGGACACCCCACATGTGAGAGGAGTGGCTTTGATTGAGCATGGGGGGCTACTTGATGACTACGGGGCAGTTCCCTATTCAGTGGGAGGCCTGCATCTGATTACTCTGAAGTAAAATAAAAAATATTTATTTCAATCAAATCCTGACCAATCCTCTTAATGACGAGGGCAAATTGCACTCGCTGTCAAACTTTGTGGGCATATTAGTGCCTGCGTATGACTTACGCAAATTCTTTTGTGGATAGGGTGCTAAAACGGGGCAGATTGCATGTGCTAATTTTGCACAAATTATTGTGCTAAAATTGGGTGCAGTCCATTCTTTGTGAATCTTGTCTAAAGAGTTCAAAATCAGAAGTAATAAAAATGTTCAAAAGGACTATTTAATTTAGTTTGCTTAGTGGACTGAGGCTAAGGTCGTGTTCACACCAGCCTCGTCTAGTCCGACTGACCTGAACCCTGGAGCGTTGAACCCCCGGTGTGATTTGTTTGGGTTGGCTTGAACGCAGTCTGATACCTCCTGTGCGAACCAAGCAACTGGACTCTGGTCCTCTTGAAAAGGGTGGCCTCGGGCCGCTTGCAAGTGAACTCTGGAGCGGTTCATCACTGGTGTGAACCCCAGCTGCTCCATCCAGCTATGTAACTTGCATTCATCCATTCTGAAATCCTTCATTTATTCACAAAAAAGATATGTAGTGCTGCTGCAGCACACCGTGATGGCCCTACACCACTTTTTTTCTCTCGGTGAAAAAAGTAGAAATTTAATAAGTAGAAATTCATACACATTTTATTAAGTGTTTAAAGATACAGTCATTACTGAAATGTATATCATCATGCAAGAAAGGCTAAAGCAAATAAATTATGGTTAAAGTTCAGACATTTATTTATATGTGTACAATATGAATGCGACAAATAAATCCTCTTCAAGTTTTCATACTGATTAATTAATGGCATGACCTCATGAAGGGAAATATTACACCTAGAAAGATGCATTTGAGCAACACAGGGAATAAAATGATTTTTTTTTCTCCAGTAACATTAACTTATTGTAATACATAAACATATAATGGTAGAAAAGCATCCTTTTGTTTTTTTGGAACAGCTGAAAGGTAAAAGATCTTTTATTTTTTTGGAAAAGTTATGCATGCAAGCATGTGCTATGGCTGCTCTCCGGCACCTTTTTAATTAGCACTACACCAGATCACATCAGAGCCAGCCGTCTTCTGTGGTACATTATCCTGACTGCAAAACATATGTCATGAAGTGCACGTATCCTATTATTAAATTAATGTTTGTGCATGTTGACCATATGTTCATATGTGCTGTCGACTATGGTGTGCTGATATGGACTCCAGGTCAAGACTGTCCGACCAATAACTGAAGGGCATTTTTCTGCTTTTGTTTACAATTTACAGTCCGTTTGAGTTTTGCCTTTTTGAACACAAACTGAAAAGTGAAACAATGTCTCCAACTCGTATCTGGTGCGCACCATGGAAGTGGACCATTAGCGAACATGACCTGAGATTGTTATCTCAGAGGTTGAAAAGTCTCCTACAGTCTTGTGTTGCTGCGGCAGACACAGAGGAGTCTCTGAACACACATCCAAACTGATTTTACTACACGGACAATTGTGGCTGGAGCAGTTATAAACACTTTTTTTTTAAACTCATTTGCTTGGAGCAGTTATACTCAAATACACCATTAATGGTCATATATATCTTTAAATTGAGTTTTGCAGGTTGCAATGTCTCATTAATTGCATTTGCTGTGTTTTATGAGGTTGACTTGTTGTACTTTAAGATTTGGAAAATTTTTTACTTGAGAATTTCAAACCTCCGAAAAGATTTAAGGCTGCTTTCTTAATAAGTCTCAACGATTTTGCTGATACAATGTTTTACATGCATTTAAAAAAAAAAAAAAAAGGTTTGTATCCTGAATGTTAACAATCTTACAGGGTAACACCACAAAATGTGGATGTATGCACCAGGTTTTGAAAAGTAGTTCACTGGTATTGAACTCCTATAAAACAATTACAAAACAATTATCAAAACTGACACAGCAGAAATGTAGAGATTTTTTTATTGCAAAATGTAAAATTGGTAAGCATGTCCTACTTTGTGTTTTGGTAATTTAGTTTATAGACACTATTACTAGCAATGAACAGTGTTGTGAAAGTTACTCTGGAAATCTAATTAAATTACTGTTTACTGATTGCTCCTTTAAAAAGTAATTAACCTGTTGCCATTCACAAGGCCATAGATGGGTCGTAAGAGTTTTAAGTGGTTCGTAGCACTGTGCATATTGATTTAAATGTATAAACTAAAGTCAAAATGGACATGCTATAAACTTTTATATTTCGATAAATACAATTTATTTTTATAACTAGATTCTCCCCTCATACCTATATTTTTGGGGTTATATTTTCTCCATTATAGGCCTTTAAATTTGGGTATTCCATATAGGCCCCATAAAGGTGGATGTTAAGAGGTTAAATTACTGTGCTGGGGCGCCTGGTGGCTCTTTGCTGCATGTCATTCCCCCTCTCTCTCCCCTGTTTCCTGTCCACTCTTCAACTGTCCTGTATAATAAAGGCACAAAAAGCCTAAAAAAATATCTTTAAAAAAAAAAAAAAAATTACTGTACTGATTACTTGATTTCAAAAGTAATTAGTTACATTAAGAGTAACGTTTCTAGTTACTTTTCCTCACCCCACTGCCCGCAAAAAAAAAAAGGGGCAACTTGTTTAGCCAGC
>JAPZDX010000003.1:1843197-1862817 GCA_029783625.1 Naso annulatus | reverse complement strand
TCGAGTCAGATGTGCTCATTGCCAAAGTGTACAGAAAGCGCCTGGAGCGTGGCACAAGACTAGGCAAAGGTAAGAATCATGCAGGATGCTGTTCTCTCACTCTTTCTCTAATGCATATACAACTGAAAATTTGGTTTTCATTTCCAAAATGGAGCTATGACAGCAGCTAAATATAAGTTGTAGTCACCTTTTTTTTTCATGTAATGTGCCCCACCAGCTCAGATGGCCTTGGACAGATGAGCTGCTCACACTGTTCTCAGAAATAGCCCAAACAACCTCCAGTCCCAGCTTGCACTCACTCTGCACCTCATTTAATGCTGCAGGGCGAAACAATGTCCCCAAGCCTGTTTTGCAAGCGTTGTGTTTCAGATGGTATGAGAAACTCTAATGGAGCACTTTAAAAAAAAAGAAAGATATGTATTGTTGTTGTTTATTTTTATCATTATTTCATTCCTTCTTTAAATTGGTTTCAGTTAACTGACTGGAGGGCATTGTACATTGTCTGTTTTCTGCTTTTAAATACAACTGCACTTTTTTAACTATCATAGAAGGTACAGTACACCCTCCAGTGTGGTCTAGCTGTTTGTCTGATTGTTGCATGTTTGTTGGTCAACACAGTTAGGCTCGGGCCAGATTCAGATGATCTTTATTATCATACAAGGTGAAATTAGTTTTGCAGTAGGAGCACATAGAAGACAACATACACAAGAACAACAACAACAACAGTTGTAAAATAACGCAATGTAAAAGAACAATCTGCAAAATCAACAAAAAAATCAGTCAAGAGTTCATACCAAAAATGGAAGTTAGGGATGCAGGCAACTAGTCCGTTAAACGTTTGAATGCCCACTCCTGCAGTGGCCCTGGGTTAGGGTTAGGGTGAAAATGAAAACACAACTGGAAAAAGTAAAATACGACAACAAATCACAAAACACAAAATCGCAAATAGGAAGACACGACTGCAAAACAAAAACACAGCTGCAAATGCAAAACACAAAATCGCAAAGAAAGAAAAAATACAACAATGAGAAAAACCACAACAATAAAAAGAAAAAATACAAATGCAAAAGGAAAAACACAACCACACGTAAATGAAACACAACAAAAATGTTGAATTCATGACCAGGCAAGTGTACAATTTAACTTTCAGTAATCAATAAAGTATTTTTTTCTTTTTACCGTTGTGTTTTTCCTTTTTGCTGTTGTTTTCCTTCTTGTAGTGTTTTCTGTTTTTGCGGTTGTGTTTTTTGTTATTACCATTGTGTATCTCCTTATTGCAGTTGTGTTTTTGTTTTGCGGTAGTATTTTCCTATTTGCAATTGCGTTTTGTGATTTGATGTTGTGTTTTCAATTTGTGATTGTGATCCGCACTTCAGGGCAACTGTAGGAGTGGGCGTTCAAACGTTTAACGGACTAGCTGAATGCATCCCCAATTTCTTGTTTCAGTATGAACTCTTGACATAGTTGTCACCGGAAATACTAGTCAGTTAGTAACTGTCCAATTAACAATGTGGAATGCTGCATCTTAATGTTATGCAGCCAGTCTCTTCTGCAGGCGACTGCCCCCCAAACTCCAACAGGAGGAAAAATGAAACTTAAGTGGGACAAAAAGAGACGGCTGCCCAGTGAAATGCCTCCTAAATTCAAGCAAAACCTTTGTTTTACATGTTTTAACCTTATGCTGTGCTCAATTTAGATGGCTTTTTGACTGTTTTCTTGATTTTAGACTCGTCGCAATTAAAAGTTGCGTTGAACCATTATTCCTAATGGACATTACTATCAAGTAATGCAAAGTGCAATGTGAAGGTATGCAAATGAGCAATAGTAGTGCAAAAAGAGCAACCTAAGGGCTAATTGCCATTTAGTAAATGAATTGCACTGGAGGTAAATGAGACTTGGAGTCTTTTACTCTCCATCACAGGAGCCTTGAAACGATGGCCTGGCGGCAAAAGGGTAAACTTTGAAGATGATAAACATTAGCCCTTGTCAGGACCCGCCTGTTTATAAATGACCGAGAGCCCAGCCTGCCAACTCCCTGAGATTTTACTGGCTGTTTTCGCAAGAGTTTCAGGTCAGTTTTTATTGTCCAAGTTTAGGTTACCAAACCAAGCAACAATGAAAAAGCTTAAAACAGATTGAATACAACTTCTGTTTCTCCGTAGAAACATGAAAAAATTTCAGTTTTTGAACAGTCTTTGCTTTCCCCTTTTGGAGATAGAGTCAACATAGGGTTCAAAACTTTTTTTTTTTTAAATCAAGAACAACACCAAGATATTGGTACGTCTCCACAATCTCGATATCAGCTGCTTTTAAACAGTTGATAGTGGGCTTGGAGGAGACTTTCTAAAATCCATAATTATGTCTTTTGGTTTTGATATGTTTAAATGGTGAGAAGTCTTGTCACTCCAAGCCACAAAGTCATCCACAACGTTAATGCCTGATTAAAATGTGCCGCTGTAGCTAGGGGCATGTTAGCTAGCTAGCGGATGCTAACATTGGATAGCGGGTTAGAGTTAACATTAGCTAGCACGCCAACGCCACCAAATCATAACAAACCCCACAAAAATTGTTAACGGCAGCTGTCGGACAACAATACACAGTGGTGCTTAGTGCAAAAACATGTATCACTTGCACGTGTGCAACGCGGCGACATTCACAGTCACCAAGTCGGTGGTGCGCGAAAATCCCCGGCTGTAATGCCCTGCCAAAATTTTGCAAGTTGAGAAGTTTGTGATGTAACTTCCTTTACGTCACCAATATGGCGTTTGTTGAGGGGGTGAAGTATCCATTGATCCACACTCAATTTTCGGACCGTTTTGAGTGCATGAGTAGAACACTGCATTTTTGCATACTTTTCATTGTGAACGCACTCTACGCACTTCTGCACTCAAAATATTAAGTGTTTAGTACAGAAGTATGTGATTTAGGACACAGCTAATGTTTCCAGTTCTTAGGCACTTTCTGCAGCATAAGAGATTGTGAGAAGATACAATTGAAGATTCTGCACAGCTGATCTGCACAAATTTTTAGTACCTTCCCACAGATGTTGTCAGGTCCAGGGCTCTTGACCTTAGTGTGTCTTTAAAGATTTACCACTTCTTCCACATCAGTAGAAAATGATGAAATGTTGTCTTTTCCATTATTGCATTCATCTGTGCAATAAAATCATAATTTTGAAATCAACGACAAACGACACTAAATTCATCTGCCAGATGTTTATCTGCAGTAACACCATTCACAGAAATTCTGCTCTTCCCCCTCTTTTGTAATCCTGTCGGAGTTTTCATTTCATTCCAGACTTTCTTTAGGTTGTTCCTGCCAAGTTCAGCCTCAGTCTTATATTTATACCTTATTTAAGCATACTTTATTTTAAAGCTAACGTCTTCCTTCAATTTTCTCTCAGTATTGACATCACCTTTGTTAAAAGCAATTTTCTTTTTATGTATCAAACCCTTAATGTCTGAAGAGCCATGGTTTGTTATTTGGGAAAGTCTTAACATCTTTGGAAGGAATCACAGAGTCTTTGCAAAATGAGTTGTAGCTAAACACAACTTCTGTAAGTTCATCTTTTTCAGAGGAGTCCACTTGGAATATTGACCAATCTGTGCAATCGAAACACCCCTGTGGGGTAAGAGAGCAGTCTTTAGTCCAAACTTGGACTTGCTTTACACTCGTCTTCTCCCTCCTCAGCACAGCTCTACATGCAGGTAGAGGGTGCACAGTGTTGTGATCTGAGAAACTCAGTGCAGGTCCTGCCTCACGCTCATACGCTCCCGTAATTGATCCCTAAAATACCGTAGATCTACAGTGCTGTTGCGACGTGTTGAACAGGTGACGTATTGATAAAAATTGCTCAATGATTTCTTAAAAGGGTGATCACACCAAGAAGCGTCGCATTGTGCATGGCCGCTCCAAAAACGCCTTGGATGTGCACTCTGTACGAAAATACAGCCAGTATTAACTTCTCATTCGTGTTCCCCTTATCTTACTGTTTCCACTACTATTCCCCCGACAACAAAACAGGAAGGACGTGGTGAGTAGTACATCCCTCCTCCTACTAGATTTAATTGGCTGCTTTGATCAGAAGTGACACTGACGAGAGGTGAGACTCCATCAGAGCATGTGAGCGGGAACAGGAGCAGGACGAATCAGTGCTCGTGGAGCTGTCCATGAGGTGCCCTCCAGTGCTCAACACAGATTTCATCCTGCTCCACTCACAGAAAGAAAGAAAGAAAGAAAGAAAAAGTCTCTGACACATCTTGCAAGCAGCCGTGGGTCGCATCACTCCTCCCAGTCGGTCATTTTCCTCATATAGCCTCATAAACCCAACGTTTGTATTTGAGGTCGTAGCCTTTAAATCTAATCGTAATTCAGAAACAAAACAGGCAGGCGAGCCACGCACACTCAGGCAGGTCTAGACATGACGTGAGCAGCACTGGAGTGGAGTTGAGCAGTGCCACTCCAATTCCGTTGCAGACTGTTAAAAAATCGGCTCACAACTTCACCTAAAATTTTTTGCTCATGCTCACCACTCGCTCCCGCTCCGCTCCTCTCACATGCTCTGAACTCCGTGCCTTGAGCTGAAAAGTTGAAATTATTTTAACTTTAATGTGTGCACAAAAAGCACTAGAAAGCTGCATCGCGCAGCAGCAGGAGAGGAGCGTCTGACGACGCGCTGTACCATAGGAATACAACGATTTTGCTGTTGACACTTCTCTTGCAACGCTTCTTGTGATTGGCCCTTAAGATTGTGATGATAAAAATCACCTATGATCAAATTTGAAACATCGGGAGAGATGGACTGCAAGTTGTGTCGGCAGCAGATTTGGCATCAGCTTTAGGATGAATGTATACAACGATGATGAATGTTTGAGGGACTTGCTTCAGAGGTCTTACCGACACGGACAGAAGCTCGGTATCAGGAAGGCACAGCCACTCAGGAACATTAACATTACTGCGCCATCTTAGGTTGATGTACAAGCGTACTCCTCCTCCCTGTGATTTATGTCTCACTTCATGCCAGACACACATGAACCTGAAAGTCACTTATATCCAGAGAAGAGTCTCTGTTTGTCACATTTTGGTGAACGCCATAAGACGAGCATTTCTGTAAGTGGAGTACATTTCCTCGTAGTTCGTCATTCTTGTTCCATAGGATTTTGGCATTTGCCAAAATCATAGAAGGCAGGGGAATACAGTTCTTACTCTGAAGTTTCCTGATTCGCTGACTCACTCCGCCTTTCCCTCCTTGTTGCCTTGGAGAACACGACTTTCCAAAGTTCACTCCATAGACCCAAAGGATTAATCTTTGGTAAGGCTTTTGTCCAACCAAAAGTGTGTGGGTTCATTCCTGGCCAGACAATTCCTCTGTAATCCCAAGAGAACCTCGCATGTGTACGTGATTGTGACTCCAGGCAATAAGCGACAAAGTAAAAGATAAAAAAATCTCCATTCTGGCAGAAACTCTTGAAAGACAGTCTTAAGATTGTTAAGGGTTTGGATCAGACACTTAACAAACCTTGAAACATACTTAAAACAGACAAATAAGACGGCAGTAGCAGCAAACACCAACTGCTGGTCGCCACAGGAGCCACACCCCCTTTGCGGTGCCCATGTTAACAGAGAGAGCAGGCCCATGCACCTCTCGCACACGCCTGCAGCTACGCAACAGTAGAGCTCAGGAGTCTCACGTATTTTTTCAAATTTTAAAGTCATATTAAAGATGGAAAGCAGAATGCAGTTTTTATAACTAGTCTGGAAATTCTGCTTTCACTTATTTAATACAATATATAATAATCCTGACAAAAGTCCTGTTTAATCAATATGACAAATAAGTCGATAATGACACACAGATATATTGATATGCCTTTTATGTGCACTACATTCTCATAATATCTTTCACTCCTATATTAAAGACACGGGTAACTGTGAGGCAAAAGAGCCCATGTCCGTCTTATTTTGACTTATTTTGAGCCTTAGGCTCTATTTTCGTGCAGGTCTAGGTGTATTTTGTAGCTTTGTGCAGGGCGAGCTGCTATTTTCCATGCCTGTGCAAAAAGTTGCTATTTTTGTGAACCAGACTCTCCAAGCTGGGTGAATCGGTGCAACAGAGGGTAGGTCAGTAAAGATGTGCTGTCGCAGTGCAAATTTGGTGTCATTTCTGTGGTGAATTTGCCCTGCGCTTGTCACCATCCCAAACCAGGTCTAAAGTGCAGCACAGCCAGCGGAGCCCTATTTCCGTGGCTTTCCTGGTCAAGAGCGCACATGACCAGTCCTATCCAAAATCTTACAGGCAGGCTTGGTGGATGTCGTCCACCTGTAATTGGGCTTCATAAATGATCAAAATGTTAATTCTGAATGACACGTCATGTAAATAAGCTGACTCTTGTCTGTTGAATTGGATGTGAATAAGGCAGTTGAAAATTCCGGTAGGTCATGTTGTGATTTCGAATAAATTTGGATCAATTGTGCTGATAACATTTTTTTTTCTCTCCAATCATAGTGGGCTTCATTGATTGCACAGACCGCACAAGATTTGCTTTCATCAGTGATGACAGCCGTTTCACTGTGTTGACAGACGGCCAAGTTATTGTAAGTAAAGTTTTAATACTTGATTGTAAAACTTATGCTGCACATATGAATTTAGGTGGACGAAAAACAAGATTTGACTGACTAGACTACAAAATTTGTCACAGAAGAGTTTGGGATATGGTTCCAGCATGCATGGACGCCCTACTAAAAATTACATCACCATAGCAACATATTGTCGTGTGTGTTTTGCAGAAAAATGGCAGACCATCCTGCCGTTTTGTCCGATCATTTGTTTATCATGGGCTGTCCAAAAAGTGTTGCCCTCTGCCGTCTATGATCTGCCTGAATCCACGTGAAAGCAGCGTACCAGAATCCTTATAACCCTCACACATCCTTTAAAAAAAAATAAAAAGTTAGGAGATTTGAGTAACTATGCTTGAGTTACAACGTAAGGGGAGTGGAAGATTTTTTTAATAGCTCTATGAGGGATATAATACTTTGCTTGTTATAGTCTGTTGTTTACTAGTTATTTAGTAAACCATATTTCATGGTTTAGTAACTGACATACCAGCTGAAGAAAAATATTAACTAGGGGTGAGTATTTGAAGAAAATTCCTTGATCGTCGAGAAAATTAATGATCACTTATCGATTTAATCATAATTTTTATATTAAAATTGCCTATAAACGAAAAAAAAAAAAACAGCACATTTTTCCTCAATTAAATTTTTATTCCAAGAAGAACTTGTACTCCAACAATAATCCTCTTAGACAAGGCAGCTGAGGTTCAACTGTTTAACTTAAACAAAGAAAGATATGTGACGAACATAACGAAAAAGCAGCTGAGCGCGAGCCTCTGACGCTACGACACTCATAAACACAACTGAGCCTCTTGGAAACAATTTAAGAAAACAATCATTTCAAACTATAATAACTTAATCAAAAAACATTATTTATCGTTATGCATCGCAGCTCCTCCAGTCTTGGACTGAGGTGATGTTGGGTTGACATGAGGATGAGGCTCCAGTACCGATAGCAGAACCATGAGGGTCGGAGCTTATTCATACTGTGATCTTGAAAAATGTCACCCTGGGGACCATTCACTACCGGGGGCTTGGAACCCATCTCTAGTCGGATGTAACTTTACGTTTTTCGGGTTGTTGTACTTACACTCGGCTTCGCATTTACCTTGGACTTTGTCATTTTTTAGTTCAAAATGGTCCCATGCAAAACTTGGCCTTAACCTCTTCATGTTTACGTTTGATATCTGCGGCAGCCATCACAGCAGCTCGTAGGCAGCTGAGCAACATTTTCTTTTTCTGTCTCCTAAAACTGGTTAAATTTCGCCGTTGTTTGGTATACAGTCCAACAATAATCCTCTCGTTGCTGCCCTGTAGTGAAATTCACTGTATCACTTCAAGACTCACACTAGGCAGCACAACCTGTGTTTACATCATGTTACGTTTGATCGATAGAAATTTTACGTGATCGACAAAATCCTTAACAATCAATTATCAATCATCAATTAATCATGCCAATCACTAACAACACTGAGCAACATTGCAAGTGATTTCAGCAAGAAGTTTAACAAAGCAAAGTTGTACTGTGCTTCGATTAAGCAGGAGTGTGATATCTAATATACTGAACACAAGCCATGTGAATTCAGAGATGTGGCCGCTTAGCTGATTTTAAAAAGATCCCAAAAGTGCATTTTTGTGTTTTTCCTTACTTACAGCACATTTTGAACTGAACCCACCCAAAGTGTTGCAGAGATTAAGTTGAACAACCACATTGTTGTGATACTATTGCCAATCTCCCTCGTACATTTTGTAAAAAATATAATAGAAACGAGATGGGATCGTTTTTCCCTTCAGGTGAACAGACCGATTACTCTTCATGAAGGACACAAGGACTTCTCCATCCACTCCTTGGACTCACAAGGTCACAAAATGACTCTTGCTGTCAGGATACTGTGCCATGGTCATCGCTGTGAGAACCACTACCAAAATGTTGAGCATCACCGTGGAGACCACAGACAACATAACCATCAGCCTCAACCACCTGAAGAGGATTCTGCTAACAACGCAGAGGTAAGATTAGAGACGCTGTTGAATTGGCATAAAGAAAACTTGAAACCGCATTTGTAATATTACTAGTTCCTAAGAATACAGTCTATGGAAAACAGCATTTATTACATGTATGAAATGATTGTTTATCAAGGGTCTGGAACAACAAAGACAAGCAGTACAAGTACAAGCAGTTGAACAGTGAAGGTGTTTTTATGAACACACACTGCCCCTTTGTGGCCGTGTGTGAACTGGTGACACTCAGTGGTTCCAGTAGAGCCTTTTCAGTGCTACGTTATTAAACTGTATGATATTATGTGCATATTGACTGGATGTTAGTATTTAAATGTACTTTTTTCTCTACACAGCAACATCTTGTCAATATGTGTAATAGAGCTTAGATAGTTTACAGCAGTGCCTATATGAGACATTTCAGCGCCCAGTTTGTTGAAGCTAATGTTGATGACATGAAGCCTCCAATGTGTTATTTGTGTAGATTCCTGTGGGTGTGCAGGGCTCAGTGGAATAACATGCTGTTCAAGAAGACAATAAGCTAAAATTGAGTTTATTGGGGGTAAAAGACACTCCCCTAGTCTTTAGTCAGATACTCAGATACTACGTTTCCATTCCCAGTGAAGAATGGCTTATGCACTGCACCAGTGTGAAACTAGTCCTCTTTAAAGTTGCAATAATTAATATACATTAAGAACTGATTAAAAGAATTCTATGTGTCAGTGTTGGGGAGCGACACAATGACTCAGTTTTGTCCGGTACAGGGAATAGGCACAGTTTCTAAACTAAAGCACAAGACAGTGAGAACTTTGGGGTTTTTATCAAACAGGAGAAGTGAGTTTGCTTTCATCATGCCTTCAGTTCGTCAGACCATCTTCTGTACATTTATGTACATACACACTGAAGTGTGCCCTACACCTGCTGACTGTATTCATTTGAATCCAAAATATAAACCTGTTGTTCGAACGCTGCATTTCATTTTGGGCTCTAACAAACTGGCTGCAGCATTGACAAAGTGCAGTAGTTGAAAGCTAATCCCTTTTCACATAACCACACCATACTGTCTGTGTTTACTCAGTGTTTCAGCTTGAAGTGATCCCACACTTTGGACATTGTCTGTGCTTTTCTGCAGGTTGTTTTTTTTTGCCCCTTGCTGTTTTCTTTCTTCCTCTGTCTTGCCATCCATGCATGCTTCCAGTTCACATCACGGTATCAACAGCGAAAGCGCGTTGTGCGACAGAAACAATCATCTGTGTTTAGCTTTATAGTTTAGCTGACTGCTTTAGCTGCACAGTCCTACATTAAACAAAGCCTTGATGTATTTTAGTAATCAAGTTATTCGAGTCACTCGAGGAATCGTTTCAGCCCTACTTACAGATCAAAAGCATGTTTGGTGTTAACTTTCATTTGGTTTAGCACCACAAGTGACTTTTTTTATGAGTGTGATTTGATCTAGTGTTCCTATGAACACTAGCTGTCCGAATGCCTGCCATCATTTCTTCAGTACATCCGTTACCTTTACCTGTTTTGGAGATGGTTGATTGGGCTGAAGCATATCCCGGCTCACATTGATTAAGGCAGGGTAAACCGTAGCCCTTTATTTTAAGCGTTGCATTTTTGTGCATGTCTTTGCAGTTGGTTTATTTCTAAGAGTGTTGTACTATTCGCCCCCTTGCTCACTCAAAGTGTGTGTTTTCCCAGAGTGCAACAGATCGACAGGTGCCCACTCTGTATTTTCCCAAATCTGATAAAGGCCTGAGGAGAAGGAAGAGAGAGTGGGTTATTCCCGACATCAACGTTCCCGAGAATCAAAGAGGAGACTACCCGCTCACAATATCAAGAGTAAGAGGAACTACAGAAAAACCCCTCGCAACTGAGGATTTGAGGGACCTGAATTTTTAAGATTTGTTTCTTTGGTCATTAAGCCAAGATTCCTTTTTTCAGCTTTGTGGTTATTTATTTTATTTGAATTGTTGAAGAAATGTATTGCAGTTTATTGAAAGCAATCTTTCAATTATTTTTCCCTACTCCTCCCTAAATAAAGTGAAATTACAAATACTTATTAACCCAGTTAAGTTGAGATGAGAAGTTAACATTCTCACCTGTTTGGGAAAACAAAGTTTACACAACAAAACAAAGTTGGCAAAAGTTAAGTTTAGGAAGAGGAGTCAGTACTGAATAATGAGAGAGCTCGGTTGTTCCAGATTTTGACTAAATTGAGCAGGCTACTCTTTTCTTCTATACCGTAAGATTTTAAATGTAGCGTAAGTCCAAGACCTGCATTATTTCCTTCCTGTAATTAGAATTCTATAGCAATATTTTAACTATTGCTGTGGTCACTAATACTGCTATAACTCAGTCTTGGTGTTTTTTTTTCCAGATCCGATCTAATGAAGATAAAATAAAGAAGATCTTTTACAGTATCACTGGTTCAGGTGCTGATCAGGATCCTGATGCTGGTCTCTTCACGATGGACAGAACCACAGGTGTCCTGTCTCTTACCCAACCACTGGACAGAGAAAAACAAGCCAAGTACACGGTAAACATCCTCACTGAAATTATGTTTACACACAAGCTGTTTGTCAACTTGTCAGGATATTCTTGTATACTACATTGTCATAATCCAAATGTGTTTGTCTGTGTGCAGTTTCAAGCGCATGCTGTGGCAGAAGGTGCAGGACAGGCTGAGGATCCTATGGATATTGTAGTGAATGTAATTGACCAGAATGACAACAAACCAACCTTTGCACAAGCCACCTACCTAGGAGATGTTGCTGAGGCCTCACCAAAAGGTACTGTCACTGATCGCATTCTGTCCTTCAAAATATGCCAGAACTGCCCCTGTTATTGTCCTAGAGGCTCAGTTCCCACCTGGTTTCATCATCCGTCCTGAGTGATCCGATCACAAGTGGACAGCTCTAAGTGTCTGTTCCCACCTGGTATTATAATCGTCTCCACATGCGTCTCCAGTGACCACCTGTGATCGGATCTCACTCCCCTGCTCTGTATGCAAATAAACACGTACATCAGTTTTGCTCGTAAAGACCAGTATCCACAGCCTAAAAAATAGCATTTGGGCCAGCCGTAGTTAGATATAGGCCTTTTTAATCATACTTAACACCCCGGTGTGCATGACTGCTGCAGGAGACTCGCAGTGTCTGAACGGGAACGGAACATGGAATCTGATCAGCTTAATATCACGACGGCTGTTCAATCAGACAGTGACGGATCATGAGTAATAAACTTGGCATTTCATCCCTGCAGCGCAGCGTATTTCAAGCTGCTGCATGTGGCTTGCAAAATTTATTTCATGCTCGTTACAGACTTTAAACCCTATTTGCGAGTGTTTCCCACGGACCTGGAACATACAGACAATAATTTCACTGATCGGTCCGGAATGAAGCTTTCTACAGTTTTCCTATTAGCTCTTGCTGTGCTGAAATGGACGTACGTTGGGCACTCATAAAAGCACTGTAAAAACGTCAATAAATGTATTTTTCTGAGACGGGGAAGCTCATGGCTTATTGCTAGTCTCAGTATGCTCTCCTGTGAACCTGCCACGGCTTGGAAATAAGCATTATCACCAGGGGTAGACGTGAGTAGACGTGTGTCGCCGCTTGCTTCTGGCTGCAGAGGAAGGAGCCCGTTGCCTTTGGCAGAGCTGGCAGGAAGCATCGGGATAGACAGCCCGAACATAACTGTAAGCTGGAGCGTCCCCGAAACCCGCTTGTTGTTTTGCACTTTAATTAATATGACTCTGTTGAACGTGACTGAGTACGTACCTCCTCTGATGCCTCCTACAGACTGTGCAATTTTAGCAATCTTATAAGTTCATTGCATGCTACACTGTACGACACGGATCTCATAAACTTGGGTATGACTTCAAGTTTAATATGTGCAGACTGTGCGATGACAACGCCTGACAATCACAGGCTATGACGTACGTCTGTGGGCAAGAATGAAAAACATCATGACCGTGCGTCACATCAGCGCGTGTCATCCATCTACTCCCTTGCCGTGACAAGACCTCCTTGGCAAGGCGCTAATCTAGTGTTTTTTTGGGTGTAGCGCCAGTGTCGCATTGATTGTTGCATCATCTCTCGCTGCATTTCTATTGGTTGGTAGGTGCATGTAGGTCGTAGCAGCAGTCACACTGTGAGATGCAGTTAGCTGGTCGTCCTATATTTCTGACAGTGTCAGAAGATTATCTCAGGCTGTCTTTGGTTGCAAGACTGTGACAGTGGCCATCTGTGAACCCCTCTCACTGTGCGACGTAGAACCGCCGTTTTAGAGCCATGACCAAAGGTATCACCACGTTTGGTCATCTTTCGTCTGGGGCAGCCCAAAATTGCACAGTGTAAACCAGGCTTTAAACACAAGAAGTCAGTTTAGTGTGTGGCCCAGGACGGATTGCTGTCCCACTACTTAAAGAATGTGGCCACATCTGGCCCAGACCATCTCCGAACGTGGTTTGAGTGATCAGATCTCAATGCATTGTCAGTGCGTCCTGGGTGCGTTTCCTCCTGTACTTCAGACTGTCCACCTGTGATCGAATCACTCAGGACAGACAATGATAGCAGGTGGGAACTGGGCCATAGTACCAGTCCTAGAAGAGACTTATTGTAATTTAACCTACAAAACCCTCATAATGTTGTTGACCTACGATAACAGTAGATACAAATGTTTCATCGACTTTTCACTTTCTGGATCAGGAAAGTGAAAAAGTCAGGAGGGTCACTGTGGAGTCCTGAACATCAGGAAAGAAAAAGAGAGAAGAGTAGTTTTTAACATGCTGCAAAGGGCCACAGGGTGGAATCGAACCCTGCCTCTGTACATATGGCGCCCGCTCTACCAACTGAAAGAAATCTTATGACAAAATAAGACAAAACTAACTTATTGACTTAGTACGCACACCACAATCAGCAGGTGCATGGTCAGGCGAGAACACTCATGCTCGTGTGGCTTCATTTTGTAAGCATCATCCTTCAATGAAGTGCTCTTTTGAAAGTTTTGAACTTAATGTCAACTTCTGACTTTCCATTTTCTAGGTTTTGAGGTGATTAAGGTCGTAGCCACAGATCTGGACCAGCCAAATACTGACAACTCAGATATCCGTTACCGTATTATGAGCCAGGACCCAGAGCTGCCCCATTCCAACCTGTTCACCATCAACTCAGTCACTGGAGCCATCCGAGTCAATGCCGGTGGGCTTGACAGAGAGGTGAGACTTTCTCAACAAATTCTACCTGTTTTGCTTTCTCACCTAACTATGGCATTGATCAGTGTTAACCATTTTCCAGTTTGATTTGGTTTAATTAAAGGTGTAAATTCTTTCATGCAAAATAAACAACAGCACCAGAAATGACGGAGAAGGTGTATGTTAGTCTGCCTTCACTCTGATACATCCACTACTGATGAAGCTCACACACTCAACATCCCATTCATGTGATCCGTCACGGAAGAATTTATGTAGCCATCTGCTTTTGGCTTATCATGGCATGTATGATTGAAGACTAGACTTAAACTACTGCTGCACTAATGAATTTAGGTGGATGAAAAACAAGATTTGACTGACTTAACTGATGGACAAAATTTGTCACAGAAAATTTTGGGATGTGCCTCCAGCGTACATGAACGCCCTGAAAAAGGCAGACCACTTATAAGGCAATACCTGAAGCAATGCGACTTGAAAAGGTATCATCGTGTGTCAACACACCAGCCGAGGCTGCTGTCAGTAGTTTTTTAGATCACAAACAAATTAAAAAAAAAAAAAAAGAGTTGACCTTTTCAGCAGCATACTTTAAGGGTTATATGTTCAAATGGATATGAAGTAAGACGGAGTGCTCCTAAATCCTATGACAGGCATGGTTTCTCAGATGATATGCTGAATGTGTTCATCAATTCCACTCCAACTGAGTGTGCATAAGGATGGCAACATGTTTGTGCCTTCAGTAAATGTACTAAACTCATTATGTGTCTCTTCCGATAGAAACACCCAAAGTACACTCTGGTGGTTCAAGCAGCAGACTTGGTGGGAGAAGGCTTAACTGGAGAGACCAGAGTCATTCTAACTGTCACAGATAGCAACGATAACGCTCCAGTATTCACTCAGTCCTCGGTAAGTAAACACGACCTGTGACCTGAGTCTGTCGTTGTATAATGTATGTTTTCTTCTTTCAGTCCTCATCTTTCCTTTTTGTTCTACTCCCACCTTTTAACACATCTCACATTTCTCCAGTATGAGGCAACGGTTGCAGAGAATAAAGCTGACACTCTAGTGGTTAAGATATCAGTAACAGATGGTGACGAACCACATTCTCCTGCCTGGAATGCCAAGTTCACGATTGTCGATGGTGATCCTGGTGGACTTTTCACTGTGAAAACAGGAACTAACAAACAAGAGGGACTCATCTCTACTGCAAAGGTAGGAAGTAAAGCAAGAATTCTCAAACAAGACCCAACGTCAAAGTAAGGTTTCTGTCAAATATTTGTTTCATTGTCCATCAGAAGAAACGGAAAGTTTGAAGGAATTTGGTTTTGGTTTAGCAGACAGAGAAGTCAGGCATTTGTTTAATAAATGTAATAAATTTTGCCGCTTTGTGTTCCGTTCATCCAACCAGGGTCTTGATTTTGAGATGAGCAGCAAGCACACTCTGTTAGTGGCAGTGGAGAATGAGGTTCCTTTTGCTGTTGACCTGCCCACTGCCACAGCCACGGTGGTGGTTACTGTGCAGGACGTCAATGAAGCTCCCGTCTTTCAGCCAAAAGAGAAGCTTGTGTCAAAACGGGAGGACCTGGCTGTTGACAGCGATGTGACACAGTACATCGCTTTTGACCCCGACTCTGCACGCTCACAGAAAGTCATGTAAGACCAACCCTCTTTGAGCCAATGTTAAGGCACAGTATTATCACTGCCAGAAAAAAGAAAACTGTGTGTTGTAACCACAGAAGTGCAGCAAAGAAAGAATTTTTAAAAACTTCTCGACATACCGAGAGTGGGAATAATTACGGATGGCAGCAGATGGACTTGGTAGAGTTCATGTTATGTGTCACGAGTGTGGGAGCAAAAAATCTTTAGTCACTGTTTGTACTATTTTTTTTCTCTCACATGCAGCAGTATAAACTAATAAAAAGCAGATCGGTTTTACTTTATTCTGTCTTGCAAAATTGATTGAATCCAAAGATTTTCGGTATGTTGCTTTACTCTGACATAATAAAATGCAATGAAATGTTTTTGTGTTTCTATGAAATGTTCGCCCAGAGGCAGCCTTCAGCAGATAGTTTGTGTCGGAAACCACTCGCGTGTTTTTATGTTCCGTTGGTCCTCTGGCCCAAAATCTCAGATCAGAAAACACTTAGATTTTTTGTGAAGCATGGTTTCATTTCCAGTCAGAAACTGTTGATCTCCTGCTTTACGTTGCTTCCAAAGTTTATATAGAGCATTGACATTGGGTGATGATGAAGTAACAATCATGGTTAAATCCTGTCTGCAAATTAAGCAAACGCCACAAATGTTCGTGTTCCCATAGTTGTTTGTGCTTGTAATTGTCAGACAGATGGCTGAGCTTTTGGCTAAAGAAGAAGTAAAATAAGAACACCTTCATTATACAGTAACTACAAACTAAATGTTATTAAAATTACTCGCTCTGTAAATGGTGAAGCCCGACGATTATAATCTTCTCGCTGTGGTCTTGTTGTTTATATCCAGGTACAGAATAATTAGAGACCCTGCAGGCTGGCTGAATGTGGACAAGAACACAGGCCTGATTAAGGTGAAAAGCCTAATGGACAGAGAGTCCACCTTCGTCAAGGACAACAGATACACAGCACTGATTGGTGCATACGATGACGGTAGGTGGAAGTCGAGACTCATCTATTTTTTACCACTGCTTCGTGGTCAGAAAAGGATCCAAATAAGGACTGCTTTAGTTGGCTCTTACTTTCTCTCTAGTAATTATTGTTTTTTGCTCTCCTAATGTGTGTTGGTGTCTACATGTCTGTCTCCTCACTAGATGAAGTCCCAGCCACAGGAACTGGAACTCTAATGATCCAGCTTGAAGATGTCAATGACAATGCACCCACCATTGAGGAACGTGAATTCATGGTGTGTCTCCATTTCTGAATATTGAACTGTCGTCATGTTTATGAGCAGTCTTGATGCAGATGAGATTTAAGAGTATGTTTTGGGTGCAGGACTTGTATTCTGTGATGGGTTGGGTACACTAAGGCCCTATGAAATCCGTTTTATTTTTTCCCAAATTCCATTTTTCTCCGTTTCAATTCATTGGAGTTGTGTTTTTTCCATTTTAATTTATTAGAACTTGTTTTTACGCTAATTTTACCATTAGAGGGTGTGTATTATTATTGTGAATGAATAAAATGTCCACAATTTAATTGGAGATAACTGTAAATTTAATGATGCAAGCAACGTTGCACTAGTAAGTGCTTTAAACAAGCATAATAATGCATTTACCTCGTTATAATAAGCCTTGCAAGCTAATGTTAGATTACCAATGACGCATAGAAGTCATTTGGAAACTGTTAGGCTCTGCATTTTTGGGTAAGTGACGGGGGGTGTGTGTGTGTGTGTGTGTGTGTGTGTGTGTGTGTGAAATGAGGTGCGGGTGGTCACAGGCATCAGCGACCCCCCAGGAATGTTCTCCTAGAAATTCAGTCTGATTACGCTCAGTTCTGTGACACTGTGTTTAACAATAGATTCCATTTTTATTGGTTGTTGTGTTGTGATGACTGAATGAAAACACTGGAAAAAAAAACTCACTCTCTCAATACGGGACAAAATGAATGAGGTCAAATCAGTGATTAACTGCTAGCTCGTTGTTGTGCAGTAACAGGATCAGTCTAAACAAAGGTTTGAATCTAACAATGTGTGTTCTCAGGTGTGTAACAAGAAATCAGCCCCTCAGCTGCTGTCAGTGTCTGATAAGGACGGACCAGGTTTTGCTGCTCCATACAGCGTCTCCTTACAGGGCATGTCGAAGACCAACTGGACTGCCAGAATGAACGACTCCAGTATGTGAACTATCAATACAGAACTAAAAATTTTCTCCATGGTAAAGTCGTATTTACACATAGAAGGCCATCCAGTCAAATAGTCAGTGTCAGAAACTCAAAGGCGTGCCTTAAACATTCTTTAAAGTTTTAAAAATCAAAAAATAGGAAATGTGGATTGTGCATTTTTCCAACCGGAATAGAAAAAGAGCATTCTTTTTGGCTATGCTGGTCTGTTCATCTCAGATCTATGTATATATATATACATACACATACACAAACACACACACGTGCTCGGGAACCTGGAGCAAAACACATAAATAGTTGAATTCAACTTCTGTGATTCCGTCACTCTCAATTGCTTGGATCATAGTGAACCCAAAATAAAGTTTGTTTTTTTTTTTTTAAACCTCGGTTCAGTTTACATATTTTTGGCTTCACTGGACCAAATATAAATATAGATGAGAGGTGAAGTGTTCTCAGCATCCAGCCGCTCAGAAGAATTTTCCTTTGCAGAGAAGTGAAGAAGAATTAACTTCATTAATCCCCTTGGGGAAATCGATCCTCTGCATTTGAGCCATCCTATTCATTCAGTTGACTGTACACACCAGGAGCAGTGGACTGCCACAGTACAGCACCTGGGGACAGGCTCCAGATCTTTGCCAGTGCTTTGGTCAGGAGTACTGACCCTAACGTACATGTCTTAAATGGTGGGAGGAAACTGGAGCACCCAGGGAAAACCCACACAGGCACGGGGAGAACATGCAAACTCCACACAGAAGGGACCTGGACTCAAATCCAGGACTGTCTTGCTGTGAGGCAACAGTGCCAACCACTGAGCCACTGTGCACCGTGACTTTGAGGGATTATGTTTTGACAGCACAGCACAAACAAAATTAGGTTACTGTTCATGTACTTTTATGTTAAATACATTTCACGTACAAATGTGTTGTTGTGGCAATTTGTGATGTATTTTTGTATTTTTGGTTCCTTGGAAGTTAGCAAATTTTTCATTTAAATCCCAAGCTAAAAAAGTGTGGGGAATCTTGTTTTTCTAAGGTATGGCAAAACTTTAGTAAGTTTTAGGTACAAGGTCAGAAATGTTCAACTTTAAGTGTAAGATTAGAAATAGTTTGTTTAGATTGAGTGAATGCAGTTCCTCCATTTTTTGTCTTTGTTGCAGAAACTGGCATTGTTCTGAATTTAGCCACAGAGCTGGACAGTGGAATTTACCATGTGGTCCTGAGAGTTTCAGACACCCAGGGCGTGCAGCAGGAAAACACGGTCAAGGCCACAGTGTGCGACTGCACTGGGAACGACGTGCAATGCCAAGAAATCAGGATAGGTGGCACCAACCTGCCCGTAATCCTGGGGATACTGGGAGGCATTCTGCTGCTGCTTAGTAAGTCTGACATTTGATTTCAGTTCAACATTAAAAGATGCTTCTCATGAATTTGGGCACCGTGACTGTGAATTATTACTTGGATGCCAAAGAGAAGTCACAAACTTTGTATCACAAATATGGTTGACCCTGCGATATATTTTAGCAATATTTTAGCAGAACAAAATAAAAACCTAATCTAGAACTAGGAGATGATGATCCAGTCCAGTTGGTCAGTAAAAATCTGTGATCAGACCAACTTGTGGCATCAAGAGATGCAGCGAATGTTCAAGCTATCCGAAAACTGCAAACACAAAAGCTACACCAGCTAAACATCACAGTAAAAGGACTGCAAAATGTTCCATGGAGTTTAATAGAACTATGAGTTAAAGTAGTCACACAGAAACTTAATTACTTCCTTAGTGACAGGTTTGAGTGATTTGTCTTGGGGACAGTTTTCAGCAATGGACGAATCAACATTTGATGCATTAGATAAATTGGGAAAGCTTAACAGTGTGTGTACATTTAGTGTGTTCATTGTTAGGATGAAACATACAACAGTTTGGCTTACTGATGAGGTTTGAAACATTTTTACCAAACAATAAAGCTCTGTGGCATATATA
>JAPZDX010000003.1:1831124-1841699 GCA_029783625.1 Naso annulatus | reverse complement strand
CAGCTTTACTTTCAGTTAACTTTAGCTTATGTACTTATTTGCACAATTAAAAATGAGACAGAAAACACTATGAAACACAAAGCAGTGGCCGCAGAGGTTTGAAACCCAGAAAGGCTCAAAAAGAAACCTCAATGAGTGTAACACATATATACATAACACCTTCTCTTGTCTTTCTATGTTCTGTAAGAAATGGTTGGAATTGTGGTGGCTGATTTGTGGGTGAGTTGTATTAAACTTTGTGTTGTTTTTGTTTAGTGCTCGTGTTGCTGCTGCTGTTGTTTGCAAGAAGAAGAAGAGGAGAGAAGAAGGAGCCTCTACTGCAGGACGATGATGTCAGAGACAACATCTATTACTATGATGAAGAGGGAGGTGGAGAGGACGATCAGGTACCTCAAGACGGAGACTTGAACCAGTTTCTTTGAGATGAGAAAGCAAAACATTTCCATTCATTTGCCTCAGTCTAACAGTGCTGTTGACTTTTTACATAAGCAGACGTAAGCAGGTCATGGCTCCCTCTCGTCAGGTTTTGTTTGAGTGGAAGCACGTCTTCATCTTTACTGACAGATTTTCTGGAGGAAAGTACAGTGGAAGTTGCATTACGTCCGCAGCACAGTAGGTTGCGTGAGCGTGCGACATGTGGTTCTGGGAAACAACCTGTACAGTCATATCAACAATCAGTCTTATTCAATATAATGTTAACATTCAGTATTTCAACAGAATGAAGATAATATCATCTGTTCTCCATGATCAACTTGCTGTTTTAGGAAACATTTTCAAATGAAATAAATGCAGACAGAAACTTACCGTAGTTGACACCAAAAAATATCCAAGTAAAAAAAAAAAGTGGCAAGAGGAACAAACAGCTGTGATTGAGCCAAAAAAAAAAAGTTAACATCCTCTAAACAGCTGCTTTATATACAGTTGATCTGGCTAACACGCAAATGAAGTTTCAGCTCCTGTAACGTAAATGAGATCGATTTTGTAAACCCATCGCTCTAAAAGCTCTCCAACAGGATCCTGAAACCCGAGTAAACGTGCATTTAAACTGAGCTAGACAAAGTGAGATGGATGCTTTTATTTAAATATTTTTATGTAAATTATTTATAATTATTTCTTGTGGTTGAGAACATTTCACTTTCTATTAAAACAAATAATAAATTACATGTATAGAGAATTATATTATAGAGTTATGGTGATCGTCAAAGGGAAACCAGTAAAAAGAGGGCTGGCAGTCGCAGCACACGCGCTGCTCATGCATCCCGTGTGTCCCAGGCGTTAGTCCATACGGAAGCGATTAGGGCGGGGTCATAAGTCTGCTGAAACTGTATTTTCACCATGATTTAAGAGAAAATGAATCCACCATGACTTTTGCATAGAAATATTTCCTATTTAATTTATAGTATTGCCAGATTATAATCATGGATGCAGTGTAAGCAGCATCTGAGCCACATTTGAATATTTTAGGTAGTTCAGGTGGAGCTCATTAGTGAAACATGTTGCTGTCGTGTATGTACAGCTGTCAGATAAATGTAATAGAGGGACCTCTGTTATGTTCTGAAGTACAGTTAATTACATAACCAGTCACAATTAATTGCATAACACATCCATTAAAGTCTTGTACATGTGCCATATCAAATTTCAAATAGGAATTCTGAATTTCCTCATTCTATTCTGTTCTATATCGTGATACATGTGTGTCCCTGAAATATTTCTCTTGTCCTGAGTAATTTCAGCTATCCGGTTGATCCCTGCCAATGATTACATGCCATAGTCTGCGCAGGCGTCATGTCTGCATGATGACAACAGATTACACCACAGTGTTATTTTAACAGTAGGGGGCAGCATACATCATTTGCTCCTGGCATCATAGATTGGACTTCTTCTTTTTAGAAATGTGCTTTCAATCCTTTTCAATGGAGGATGCAGCGTTTTGTGTAACCCCAACATATTTTTTTCATTAGGACTATGATCTGAGTGTTCTTCACCGTGGTCTGGACAACCGTCCCGAAGTGTTCAGGAATGACGTAGTGCCGAACTTCATGCCGGCTCCTCAATACCGGCCTCGCCCTGCCAACCCGGAGGAAATCGGCAACTTCATCGATGATGTGAGTTAAAGATTCAAGAGCTCTTAAAAGCGAATCTAATATCCAGTACAGGGCTGCATGATCACGGTCATTAGTTTGACATTCAGTGTGCTTATTGAGGGCGACATGGTGATGCAGTGTTTAACACTGTCACCTCACAGCAGGAGACTGTGGGTTTGAACCCTGGCCTCTGTGTGTGAGGTTGCATGTTGCCCATGTTCTGCACATATGGTAGGTGCTCGTTGTTTTTTGTCCTATGTGTTAGTCCTGTGCGCCGCCCTCACCCGTCGTCAGCTGGCATCTGCTCCAGCTGATAGAAGCTTCTATTATTTTTTACAAAGGAAGCTTCAAATGTCACGTTCCAACAATCGCATGTTGCCACATTTACTATCCTAAATTCTGCTCTGGAGCATTTCACTGTTCTTCAGTCTTTTCTTTTGAAAGCTCTCAACCACCTTTTTAGGGACTATGTACACTGCAAATATGCATTTTCTTTTTTAAAGATTATGGTCAACGTAAAATATGTTTGTCCAAATTCATTCTCCGAGGCTCCTTTTTGGTTTTCCAGGTGTTTGTTACGTCCACGATTGTTTTTAGATGATTGGATATGTGTTGCATCATTGTTTCTCTGCCAATCTGTGTGGATTCTGCAGTACAGAAAAAACAAAAGTTCTAAAACATGAACATATATCCTCTTCTCTTCTCTTCTCTCAGAACCTGAAGGCCGCCGACAACGACCCAACAGCACCCCCCTACGACTCCCTGCTGGTGTTTGACTATGAAGGAGGCGGATCTGATGCAGGAAGCCTTTCCTCTCTAAACTCATCGAGCAGTGGGGACCAGGATTACGACTGCCTCAATGACTGGGGTCCCCGCTTCAAGAAACTGGCCGACATGTACGGAGGAGGAGAAGATGACATGCTGTAAATGTACCAAAAAAAGGTGGATGCACGTATGGCTGTACGAAAGTTCGATTGATGTGAGCATGACCTGACCAATGAATGCATTCTCAGGAAAGAGCGGCCAGATTTCTTTAGTCCCCACAGAAGAGTTTTTCTGTGAGTGGGGATCGTGGTTTACCTTTAACAGCCACTGCTCAAAGCCAAAGAATGAAACTGTATTTTTAACACATGAGTCCCCTTTTGCCTGCGTAAGCACTGCGTGCCTGTGTTTTTGATCCCTTTTTGACCTCTTAAAACTACTGATGCTTCTGGTTTGTTGCATTTTGGTTTGGAGCTGCACCTGCAGTCTGCAGTGCGGATTTCTGTTTTTTGTGCAGATTCTTAAGCCAGTCTTGTAGCTTATGGGGTAACACTGGGCAAGCACAGAGATGCTTGGAGTTGCATTGGTAATGTTTGTGCCATTTAGACCACAGCTTTTAGTTTAATACCCTTTTTTTTTGTATTTCTGCTCGATGAATGAAATGACAAATGATTAAGTCCAGATAGCCAGCCATAACCTCACACTGAGTGTCGTCAATGACTTATCAATAAATGCTTTTTAAAAGTTGGAATTTCTGTTCAGTCGACATATTTTATTACCTTGTTAAACACCTTTTGCATGTACTTCCAAAAGTACTTCATTTCAAATGCTTTGTTAATAAAACTTTTTATAAAGTTATCTTAATACAATGTTGGATTTGTGAATGGTCTCTTGTTTCACGAACAGAAAAAACCTTTCACTTGAATTACATTAGACATACAGAATTTGTACAGTGCAGCACCACAGCAGCAATCCTAACTGGTGAAGGAGTTTCTAAATAATGGCATTTGAGATTACACTACACAGGAGTTTTCATTTATTCTAATTTGACCGTCACCACTTACACTGTGTTGTCTGGGCATGCACTTGAATCCTTTTCATCAGAACCACTGACAGGAGACAGCCATACTGGGTGATGCCACCTCTGTGTCCTCACTGAACCCCAGTGGGCTGCAAACGGACATCTGATGCTGCACATTGTGAAGGGAGAAAAGCACTGCTACGGTTGGGAGGCAATTCGAAACTGGAACCATGAGGGGTTTTTTGTTCTTTGGGTATTAGCATCCACATTTTTTGTCTTACCTCTCCATTATTACTATTAAAAATGCCACAATAGAAACAAAGTGTGAAAGTGTAGTCTTGAGATGAAACAGACAAGTCAACAAAGTGGGCGCTGAAAGATGTTTGGCACAGTTGTGTCTATGAAACTCATGAATGGGAGAGTTACCTTCACTATTGTTGCAACCAGCAGATACTGTAGAAGTAATTAAAAAAACATTGTCAAGTAACACTGAAAAACATTGATCAACTTTTTGTAGAACTGTCAAATCATGGAAGTTCTACATGTTGATCGGGTTCGGTGGCCATAACATTTACTTTGTGTTTTTCCCTTTTTTTTGGAGTTCCACATTCAAATGTCAGCACATTCTCCCACATCCTTAATGCTGTATCTCATCGTTCCATCTTGAGCAGTGACAACTACGAACCTGGGTTTTGCTTTTTTTTAAAGCTTCAGAAAGTTTCTGTTCCAGCTTTTGCCTTGTCATCATGCAGCCAAACTGGATTATAGGTGACTTACACAAATTAGATGGCTGGCACTGACCGACTAAACTTCGTTTTAGTCGACCTATGAAGTTTAAAAAATTTCTCAGTTTTTCATGTGCTGATGTTAGGTACATCAAAACTCAAGCCTTAGTGACATCTTTGTAATCTACACTGATCCCTGGATGCTAAACAGCTCAGAGACAAAACGGCAGTGGCTGTTAGTCCACTGAGTCCTCCTCTGTCTTTACATCCCTCCGCGGCATGGAGCTCTGTGTCTGTGCTCAAGTCCAGCCAGGGCGTGATCATGTCCGTTCACTGAAAGGGGATCTCATGCACTCCAGCGCATCCTGCAGACAGATCAGTTTCTCGGCCACTTGGGCGTGTCTGGACCAGCTGTCAGTTCAGCTGTCCTGAAGATGAAAAGCAAAGACATTTAATCATTTTGAATTACAATAGCTCTACTAAAACACTGTTCAGGCATGCCTTTCATTGTAACCTTGGTCACACTGTGTTTAAATGTCTGACACTACACAACATGAAAATGATCATGTGTAGGTTCTCGTTCACATTTTGGAAAGGTCTAGTGGGCTGATTGGTTAATCGGAGAAAAAAATGAACAGAATGATGAAGGCAGAAAGACGAGAGGATGTGAGGTAGCAGCTATTGCAACCCAGTTTTTGCTGCCAAAACATCCTGAAACTCTCATGTTTAGATCTGAGAAATCTAAATGTTAGTGTGATATTTTACACCTCACCCTTAAAATAAAAATCCCCAGCTCTCTGTTCCATTACCTTCCCTGTGTGTGTGTTCCCGCTCTGTAGAAGTGCTCCTAAGACTTATGATTCTCCCTGAGAGTCCATGGCATGAGAGGAAATGGTCTGGTTCTGCCTGTCATTTTTATTTTCGCAACAGGCAAAAGCTTTATTTTTAGATATTTTTCTGTGAGTCCGGTGTTTCATTTTGGGGAAGGTGTGTGATCCACTTTCTGTGGCCCTCCAGCTGTGTTCGGACCACAGGGGTTTGGTCTGAGTGGCCTGGCTGGTGGTGGCCCTCTGCAGGCGCACAGAGATCCTCTGGGCTGAGCTGGTCACAAGGGTAATGGACTGAGTGACCAAAGCCGGACTGAATTCAAAAACCTCATCGTCATCTGAAGGAGGGGACACGAAAGATTAGGAATGGATCAGTGAGTATATGATGTTTATGCTGCTGTGCTAAAAGGTTTGGCAAATGCAACACAATTGTCTTTCACGGAGTAAGAGTATTTTGTGTTTACTTGTTTTTGTCTGTAGCTGACCTTTACAGGACGGCACTGAGCTGTGGGTCAGTCTGCTCGGAGAAACACTACCCAGAGAGCTTGAGCGGACCAGTTTCCTACAGGCCAGAACCAGCAGTTCCCGACACTGTTTATGACAGTTCACTCCACAGTCTACAAAGTGAATTTAGACAGAGTAGGTTCAGTGCAAAAAGGCTCATAAGGTCCTACGCCTCAAGACAGACAATGCTTCTGTTGGTTTTGTGCTCAATTGCCAGAAGAGAAGAATATTTTAGAAATCAAGCATGACAATGCAAAGCATCACTGTATTTGCACTAAAAGATGTTTCAGCTTCACATTTTTTAAAAGGTCAGGTAACCCAAGGTGGCACAAAACACAAAACTTGGGCAGAAAAAATTTCTGCTTCACAAGATTCTACGAGGGGCAAATGGAAAATGTGGCATTTGTTGTTGGTGTGAAAGTGCTGATGGTATTCATTTTAAGTACTTTGGTTTCTTGATCAGGGGAGTTTAAAATGGCTGGCCCATAATAATGCCTAATGTATAACTGACTTTCTTTAGCTCACTGCTTCAATATTTATTTTAGATTTTTGCACATAAAATCGGTTATTAAATGTAAATTTTATTTTATGATAGGTGGCATATGTGGAAATAGATGTGATTGTCGGGCTGAGAACCACATTCAGCTGATGTTGTCTTGTGGCTCTGACTCATTTATGCAGCGGCTGAGTCGCCCCGACGAAGCTCCTGAAGGATGCTGACAGAGCTCACCTGTAGGGACAGCTGCTAATTGGGGAGTAAGAGTGACCTGGCAAAGCTGCTGGGTTATCCCCCCCCACACACACACACACACACGCACACCTTTGTACTGCTATACTTGTGAGGACACTCATTGACATAATGCATTTCCTAGCCCCTAACCCTAACCTTATCCTTGACCGTGAAAACTGAATGCCTAATCCTAACCCTTACCCTAAAACCAAGTCTTTCTGTTAACACTACTCATTTTCAGAGGAAGACCTTTATTTGTAGACTGCATTGTGATTCTAGACTCCGAGTCCAGCTTAACTGATAACGTAAATCCCTCTACTGGCCGTAAAAACTTTGCTGCAGTCAAAAATAAACTTGTATGTGATGAAAATTTAGGCTTAAAGGTTTTTTTTTTTTTTTAATCTCTGCTCAGTGTCTAGTGCACTGTCAGAAAGGGCATTCAGTGCATAGTCGGTCAGCGATATTCTCTTTCACAGCAGCAACAGGTAAGCCAAGTGCTTCATTCGGCGTCCTTTATAAGTTTGTTTATTTTATTGGATTTATTGGTGTTATTGCACAAATCAAAGTGTTATATTTAAATGCAGAGGAGGAGAACATAGTTTTGCCACCGTATTACCAAAGGGTAACATAGGGTTAGCGTTAACCCTAACCCTGCAGGACAAGAGACAATACGTAGTCCATGGACTTCTCTTGCACAGGCAGGAATTTCTCAGAATTTGGAAGTGTGGGGGGATTGGTTTGGAACACTAACAATGTGGGAGCAGTCAATAATGGTCAAACAATCCAGCACGCCCATGTATTCTGCATTTATAATGACTGAACACACTTTTTCAAACTTACAAAAATTCACATATATTAAAAGCACACAAATACACACACATACAAGATGAGCCTTGTTTTACTGGTCCCGGAAAGACAATTTTATCTATTTAGCTTTATTACCGGTAAAATTGCAAAATTACAGTAAATGTTCTTTTTGTGGATGGTCTTAACAGAAGAATACTGTGGAATGATACCTTTGCACTTGTAGCCTTGCTTGATAATTCCCCAAAGCTCCGGGTCCAGACACATGAGGAAAGAAAATAAGAAAAAATAGCATTAGGAAATAAAAGCATGTAGACAAATTTCTAAAACCATTAACAAGATACATGTCATCAACAACATGTTCTGTAATGCTGTACATGTATTTGTGAGATTGTGACCTCACAGTGTGGTTCTGCCTTGCTTTTCAGAGCAGCACAGCTCTCAGAATCTTAGGTAACAATGGGAAAAAAACTCAACAGGTGCAAGAAAACAAAAAAATACTCACAAAATATAAAACTAGGCAAAAAGATCAAGTATTTTTTGGAACTTAAAAGATGTGTTATGAACAACAGCAATTTTGGAGTTAAAGAACACTCGCGATTGAACAAGGCAGGTTAGTCGGTTAAATCGCAATGTATGCAATTTTTTTCATTGATTGGAGCAAAATTAAGAAAGCTTGAAATGTTAATTGACAGAATCTTAGAGATACACACAAATCCAGCACAATGTTCACAGAAGGTGGGCCTCAGGTATGTCATCTCCTGGAAGTTGTGGATGAAACCTGGACCCATCTTACACTGGAGCAGTGGGCTAGCCTGCAGGAAATACGCTGTCATCTCAGCTTTACTGATCAATCCATCTCTGCATTAAAATGAGGTGAAAAGAGAAAAGAAAGAAATTAGGAAAATCCAATGACAGAGAACATATTCATTTACACATTTCAGTCCTAAAAGGTGGGGGAAAAATCATATTATTTATCCATAAGATTCAACAATAAGTACAGGTTTACATGAGTGGAGAGTGTGTGGGGGGCAAAATTTTTCTTTGAACTACTTCTTTAGCACGTTAGTTTCAAACTGTGGTCACTACTAAGCACAAACCACCTGCATCTTAAATGACACCAAAAGAAACCCTAAATCTCAATACTGACGATTAATACACAGAACAAAATGTAATTCAAACAACTGCGTTGGCTTGCTCGTGGAATCAGCTTCCTTTCAGTCATGACAGGCACTGCACTGAATGCAGGTACTGTATGAATATAAGTTTCAGTGTGTTAAGGGCTTTTCACTCCGCTGCCTGGCAACTATCCTGAGAACTGCCTCACTGCTGGAGATTTCCTCTGGGAAACCAGGCGTAACACCGGTTGCATCTCTACAGAAGGTTATGCGTTCGCATTTTTCTTCAACCTTAACCATCTCCACAGTCCACAACTTCAAAAGACTTACCCAGAGGAGCCCTGACCAACAATCAGCCGCAGGAATGAGTGCCACCGACTAACAAACAAAAAAAAGCTGTCTTGCGATCCTTTGTGCCCTTAAGCGTTAAATATTTTCATAATGTTGTCACATGTGAGTGACGTGACAGGGGGCAAAGGGCATCACTAAGATGATGCACTGTGTCATAAAAGAAATAAAAGTTAGGATGATATGGCAATTTAATTTGGTCTAACTTTACAAATAATGGATTAGTCGAATTTCATATTAATATGAAAAAAGACAAACTTTCAGGGGCAGAGGGGCAGCTCTGCCAAGGAGGGGAAAAGGGCTGCTGCTGAAGCAACAATAGCACGAATGTGTGCATGTTCATGATTGCAGCAGTCATGGAGAGGGTTGGGAAAGCCACCGTGACATGCTATTTCAGTTGCTAGCTCAAGGTGAAGTACACCTGACTGAGCAGCAACGAAAAAAGATGGAGAAATACAGGGAAAGTCATCTCCAGTGTTCCCCTCAACTGCGGTGAAAGGATCGAAACGAGCAATGTTACTTCAGTTCCCTGGGCTCCAGTGTTGCTTTGGAGAGGACAGGCGACCAGTTACCCTGCTCTTAGGGTGGGAGAAAACTTCCAACATAGTGCTTCTGACGAGAGCAGATGTATTCTTAGCTACACTTGCTGTTAGCCATTCTTTATGTGTAAACCAACTAACACAAAACTTACAAGTTTGTCCTTTTGTTATTTCAGTATTGTTCGGATGACGTATTCCCATTCTCCTCACCTCCAATTTTTTCTCAAAAGAGGTTGAAGAAAATGGATGATTAAGAAAATGATCCACCTCGTTCACCACTATTATTGCTTTTTGCCATCTCTTGTCACTATCTTCTTATCACCCCACTGTACATCGTCATTGGTTCAAAGTCAGCAGGCTGTGGGCTGAATGACTTTAGCCCAAATGAGCAGCAAATCAAGGGGGCTTGCCATGACACCTGTCACTCACTTAACTATGAGGATGACTGGATCGCTGCTGTTACTGTGAGGACCTGAGAAAAATCAGCCCTGAATCTACTGCTGGGTTGTTAAAAGCTCAAAGCCCAAAAATGAAAAAACAGCACGCACATCCAAGAACCCATGTCGGGTGGGTGCTGGACAGAGGCAAGCAAAGCATGATAACAAAAAAAGGGGTCCGCAACACCATATGGCTTTATTAAATACCCATGACGTTTCGAGCTGCAAGCTCTTCCTCAGATGTTAAGAGTACTATAGAGACAGACGCCATATTTAAAAGTCACGTCATTTCCTGCTCTAGGTTCCACCAAAACATAAAATAATCTGCTCTAAGTGGTATTATTTTTTTAAAGAGATATTTGGGGACTTTTGTGCTTTTATTTTTCAGATAGGACAGCTGAAGAGTGGACAGGAAACAGAGGAGAGAGAGAGGGAATGACATGCAGCAAAGGGCCACAAGGTGGAATCGAACCTGTGGCTGCTGCTGCGAGAACCCAGCCTCTGTGTAAGAGGTACCTGCTCTACCAACTGAGTCACCAGGCATTTGTAAGTGTTTTTTTTTTTTTTAATAATTAAATTAATTTTCTTATCTTCATTGTAACAGCTATGGAGGGCTCAGAACCTTTAGCTCATTTTTTTTTTTTTTAAAGATATTTTTTGTGCCTTTATTTCTTGG
>JAPZDX010000003.1:1727055-1739131 GCA_029783625.1 Naso annulatus | reverse complement strand
TTTACCAGCCTGTCCATATCCTTGTGCCTTATAAGTTCTGTGAAGTCAGATTTTTCTCTCTCTTGACTTCTGGACTCTTACACTCTTAAATTCTTCTCTATTTTTTTATTCTCTTCTTCTTCTGTTTCACTCTTGGAGCGTTCTTTTCTTTGTGTTTTTATACTTTTCCATCATACTTTGCTTATTGTTCATTCTTAGTTTAATCTTTGACGTTTTACAGTCCTTGTTTAGATCATTAATTTTGGACTTTGTAACCAAATCTAACTTTAATCAAGCCAAAGAAAGAGTCTATTGTTTACAATTTGATCACATTTTTTTTTTATTAGTTTTTGTTGAAAACACTAAAATATTTTGTCATCTAGGCAGCACCAAACCTTTCCAAGTTATACAGCAAAATCAGTAAATTCTAGCAGTTCCAGCATTAACCCTGCAAAGAGGAGGAGTCCCCCAGACTGCCACCTTACAATTAGATCCTAGCTGCCTCTCATGGAAAATGTCTGCTGGCAGACTTCACCACCATACAGAGAGTGGACTGAAGAACCAAAACTGTCCATTTGGACCAAAGACACTTCTACACGTTGCCTGTGGGAAACCAGTCCCCATCACGAAGTCCTTTCACCATTCTAACTGTGGGTTCCGACTGGTTCTGACCAAGCAAATCGTCAGCCAGACTTTGCAGCTCAAAGTAGACACAAACCATTCTCTCTGCTATTTGACTGGGTTGATGTAAAACTGTAATTGGAACAAGTTTGATAGTCTAATAACATTAATTCATTTTCCAAATTTCACATCATCGGTAGAATTAGGCTAGTTATGAGCGTCCATAAAAACAGATTATTTCTTACACCATTCCCATTCAATATTCAGTAATTCAGTTTCCTTATCATTCCTTTTTTATTTTGCTCATGTTTTACTCATCTTATTTTGCTCATGTTAACAGTTAATCAGTCAATATTTTAATCTAGACCCAGTCGTCTTGTAAGTATTTCTTTAGAGATGAGAATGGCGATCGATTTGGTTGAGAATTTAGAACTCTCAGATATAAGACTGATTCTTTTGATCACTGTATTAATTACTGATTCAAATTTAAAACTGCTTCTTCCATTATTGCATTAATTACTGATTTTCATAATGTCATTAATTTTCCTCTGAATTAATGAACAAAGTAATTGATAAATGGAGGTGGCGCCCTATTAATGAGTGCAAATTAATCACATTATGCCACATCACCAAACATCCTGAGTGGGTTCACCCAACTGTTTGGATTAAGTATTTAAACAGTAAAAGGGACATAGAGACTTAATGAAATGACCAACAACTGCTTGTTTGTTCTTCTCTTACAAGGGTTCAACCACAACTGCACTCTGCCAACAACTCCAGCTTTATATCAACACTAAGGGGAAAACAGTAAACAGAGGGTAGTCTGTTACAAAACGAAAACCAGTTGCAGTTTCTTTAGACAGCCTTTTGTGATGCAGCTTCATTTACAAATCTCAACAAACACACAACAAATTCATCAGAGCTACCAAAGCCTAAGGGCATTCAGAGTCTCAGACATGGAGTTATTCTCTGTGGAAACTAATACCCATCCAGCACCAATAAAAACCCTGGTCATAAATTTAAGAAAATCTGTTTGGACTAAAATAGCCTCTCTCCCATGTTAACTAAAATGTGATGTAATGGGAGTTTTGTTAGTTGTGACATCAGCCCACTGCAGAATACCAGGAATTCTGAGAGAGTGAGTCTGAGGCAGAACAAGCAAACTTGTGTTTGCCTCTAAGCTGTCCACTGGGCGATGACAGAGCAGCAAATCAGTCTTGTATGGTTTAACTAGAAATAGCATTTGGCAAATTTACAGTCAAATTGGATTAGTCACCAGGGCTAACTGATTCAGTGTCTGTAATATAAAGTGGTGATGAAGGAATGATACAGAGCATAAAATTGGTCAGTGTTTCCTGCCATTTCAGTTCCATGACTGGTGCAGCAGGTTGGAAATGTGGTTAGCTAAAATAGTTTGCTCTGCAGTCATCTGCAGCAATGAGAAGAGATCTTACTTAACATGCCTTACATGTACGTTGCACACTGTTGTAGCATTCCAATCCCTCACATGATAACAGCCATATCATCCATGAGCAGTGGCTTTCATAAATATTCATGTATCTCTATCTTTAACATGTCATCTCCAGCCTTATCAGTCTATGCTCTGTTTCACAGGGAGAGCTACAGTAACCTTTGAAAGCAGAGGCACAGGCTCTGTGTGCTGTGATAAACTGACCCACGGAAAATAAAACACAAGTCCCATTGTAGTATAAAAAACAAGGGAGATTAAAAACCCTGAGCAATGTCAAGGTCATTGTCCCGCTGACTGAAGAATTAAATTGAAGGGAAGATTGGGGGATCCTTCTGCACTGGCAGGGCAACAGGACGAGCAGGCCAGTGCAGAAGGTTAGTGTTTGTGTGACCTCACCATCTCTGGATGAGTCCACGCACAATCTTACAAAACATCAAAGTGTGCGCATTTATTTTTTATTAGTGGTTTTAAAACATTAAAAAATTAAATTTAAAAAAAAAAAAAAAACAGCAACTGGAGGTGCTGTTCAAAAAAACTTATTTGTTACTAAACTCTAAAATGCTGTCCAAAATGGCTACCCCATTGGCAGAGAAACCTCTGGGGTTGTTGCCCATGCTGTGTTTTGGGCATATTATACAGAATGCGGCCAGGAGGGGGAAAAAAATTCCCATCATTTACATAATTTCAGTTCAAGGATATTGTGAATTTCAGACAACTAAAACAACTCTTGAATAGTAAAAAGCTCTACAGACAAATCAGCAAGCTGCTGGCAAAATAGTCACTAGTCACCCCTGCTGGCAGTTAGATTGAAATAAAATGAAAAATAATAAAATGTTAATTGAATCTGTTTTCACTTCTTGACAAACTTGTATGTATGAATACCCAACAACAGCTCATTAAGCTTTGAGCTGGTGTGCTCGTATGTTTGGAGGTGTTCCTGGCTTTGTGTCTGTGTGTTGCAATAAAATATTGGTACCACTTTACATTGTCTACTCTTTATTAAGGGTTAGAAATGGTTTATAAATTAGACTATTAATGAGGTTACAAATGCTGTATAAATCATTATTAAAGAGTCATGAACAAGTTATTAATCAGGTTAATTAGGGTATAAATACCTTAGAAGTCATTAATTAAAAGTTATAAATAGGTTCTAACAATTTTCATACATCGATGCAGGCTCACTATTTGGCAAGATCAAATTACTGCTGCATTGCATTTATTCTGTTAAATCTTGGATCTGCTAGTTCCTCGACTTACTTCATGATGTCATTTCATCAGCATGCTCAGCTGCCTCCTTCATGGCATATTTGTTCTCCGCCAATAGAATTATGGTTGGATGGAGTGCCTTTTCTTATTGGAAATGTTATTTCAGAAATTACCCAGGACTTTTCTATGTGGAGTTTGCATGTTCTCCCCGTGTCTGCGTGGCTTTTCTCTGGGTGCTACAGTTTCCCCCACCATCCAAACATGTACATGCACCACCACTCAGTACCCTTGACCAAGGTACCGGCTTAGAATCTGTAGCTGCCCACTGCTCCTCAGGGATGGGTTAAATGCAGAGAACAAACAAATGCAGAGAACACTGTACATTGTGTTTATGTTACCAATAAAGTACCTTTTTACCCAGTAATTACCTGCTACCATAAAGTTGTATATTGAGATGCTTCATGTTGGTTGGTATCTTCATTAGGACAGCATTCCAGATGTGGCACAGCTGGCAACCTTCCTTTACTTGTTGTAGGTCGAGTACTCACTCTTGATCTGATGCTCACTGAGTTGATTCTCTCGTCATCAAATCTTGATGTTTTATTTGCATCCCATTTTTATGACCATTTACTGATGAGTTACTGAATTTTATAACCAGGAGAAGGGAGTCTTATTTACTTTTTTTTTTTTTAAGATATTTTTTGGGGCTTTTGTGCCTTTATTATACAGGACAGCTGAAGAGTGGACAGGAAACAGGGGAGAGAGAGGGGGAATGACATGCAGCAAATGGCCACAGGTGGAATCGAACATGGGTACGCTGCGTGAGGACACAGCCTCTGTATAGGGGACAACTGCTCTATCGACTGAGCCACCGGGTGCCCCAGGGAGTCTTATTTTACAGTGTAAAACACATGAGTTACTAACACTTAACACTTCACTTAAAGCATTCATCTATAATGCATTATAATGTGCCTATCGTGCAGTATAATCATAGTTATAAGCAAGTTTAGGGTTGACCCTACCACTAACCACATGTAATGCATTATAAGTGTGTTCATGATGTGTTATAATGCATTATAAACACAGGCTTCATAGAAAGTGTTAGAGTTTTTAGGTATCTGTTTTTACATTGATTAAGTGTTGTTGTGGTAATGTAAGGCTTCAGCAGTCTGAGTAAGACAAATGACATCCTCCAGTGTGCCATCGTGTCTTTCGAGGACAAACTTTCCTCATGTTTTCCTGGGCAGCTTCTTTTAAGATAAAGCGGAAAGACAGAAAATTTCTTCACTGATTTCTTCAGATAAGCTTTGGAATACAATTTTGCACAGAAAGAGGATACAGTTCTCTATCTTTTCTACCGGAGGCAAATTAGAGAGGAACTTAATTCTCTTCCTGCTGGAATGATAACAACTAGCCAAAACTGTTAAATGTTGATGTGGAAATTTGTTTTAAGACTGACTCAAGAAATTGTGAACCTCTTTAGGTTGATGTTGAAAAGCAGTGTTTCACTGCCCTCTCTGGCTGAAAGACTCAAGATTGATGCATGTATGAGTCAAAAATCCAGTCTGTATCCACCCCCGAAAGTGATGTCATAGTGAACTGAGTCACCCTTCTATATCACTTCAGCGAGGTGCAGTGTTAGGGTACCAGCCCAGCAGTTTGGAAGTTAATCATTCAATAGTGGGTTCTTAAAAAGCCAGACTTACATTACTACATACAAACCACACACAAAGTGTTAAATGTAAAGGATGACAAATCTCAAGCGTCTTCAAACTGATTTTGCACTGAAAATAGTCTAATGATTTAACAATGCCAGCTCTGACATTTATGCAGAGGTAGCAGGTAGGCCTGAAAAAAACAAAGAAGTAGGACAGTAGGAGAACAATGACACCAGCTATGTTATACTAAAGCTTTTTTGTGGTGATTTAAGGTTATGATCCAAATTAATGTTTTTCTTTTGCAACATAAAACAAAGCAAGCATTCAAAGCTGAATACACTTTAATTTTTGATGTCTCACAGTCACGGTTTACATTCCAATGTGGACTTAGAGATTAAAAGCATCATGATTAAGTGACTCATTTGGCATTCCATTTTCAATCTAATCTCTTGTTATTCTCAGTCCTCACATATAAAACAATACACAAGCTGATGACGGCAGCTGTAGAGGCTGTCTTGTCTCTGGACAGTCTTTACTGATACTGCCGAGGAGCCTTCAAGGCACAGCTTCTGGCTTTTGTCAGGGAGATGGTCACTGTGTTTGCTCCCGCAGTCTCACACTGAGTTCCTGCAGCTCTGTGATGACTTGCTCCAGAGCAGCAACACCGTCCTGCAGCTCAGCCTGGATCTGTCCTGTAGTCACATCGGTGTGCATTTGCTACAACAGAATAATGTCAAGAAAAACTTTAAAATACTGATATAATGCAACAAAGGTATGTCACTGTTGTAAGTGAGATGAGGAAATCTCAGTCAGTCTTAGTCTGTTAGTGTATCGTTCGATATGTACTGGTGGGTTAAATACTGTGGTAGGAAATCTGCTGCCACTCTTTAAAGTACGACATAGCAGATCAGCTGCTTTTTTACGTACTGTGAACTGAACTTCAGCTGAATGATGAGCAGATTTTTCATTTGTAAAACCAAATGAAATGTGTTTTAGCATTTCAGTATGAAATTCAGAGTAAAAATATTTGCTAAAATTTGTTAGATATAACTGACTGGCCAGCCGTCAGCATCATGAGTCTCACCCAACTGTTGTCATTGACTTATTTTTTTTTCTTAACTGAAGCAGACACTAATGGTGTGTGCTCTTCTTTAGGACCTATATCAATATTGAAAGCTTAAAAAAAAAAAAATCAGATTTATTCATTCTTCACACAAACAAACACTATCTCAAAACATTTTAAGAATCCAATATGTTTACTGAATGTTTATGAGGACATTTTTATTAACGTGTCACTGTTCTATATTTAAAAGTATATTTGCCAAAGGCATGAAGGAAGACTTCACTCTGCACTGCTCAGAAAGATTAAGGAAATGATCGTTCGGTCATTTGATAACCTAGCGTAATCTTGCTGCACATTTAACAATCATTTAGCTGGACATGTCAAAGATTGTTAAGCAACTAAGCACTGACAGACAGATAAATGTATATACATGCTAAATATCTCTTGTCAGAGACTCAGAGCGTCAACAGGATCAGCCTTGGACAGTCTGCTCAGCTCGCTGCAGGTACTGTCACTGCTGCTCAGCTGCTTGTTGTCGCTGCTTGTTGTTGGAGGGGTTACAGAGGTTTAACAATAGTGTCATGTTCAGGCTCCACTACAATGGAGCCTGAACATGACACTTCAGTGCCATACAATATTATCATGTACAGAGGCAACTGGCATCTAGAGCCTGCACTTAATGATGTGTTACCATCAGCACTTTGCTTTGTTTTCCTTTTTGTGTAGTCTTACACCTTGATTACACCGAGCCAATCTCTAGAACACTGCATGAGCGCCACGGTTTTGTTCTGTCCTCTATGCAACTTTTATGTCCCACCTGGAGCGTTACAGAAGCGGAGCGTGCATCTACCATGGCTGATTAGGCAACATTGTTAGATGGTGTCTTTTTGTCCTTTTTAATTGTGTTTATTTGACCTTCTTTATGCTGCAGCCTACCGCTGTAACAGGATTTGTGGTTGTGGTTTAGTCAGAAATGTTCTTATTTTGATTATTACTGATAGACAATCATATGTCTGACAAATCACATATTAAGAAAATTAAATTGCAGTAGAGTACATTATGATTTACTAGGTAGTTTGAAGCTGTTATCGTGTTGGTCAAATATCCTCTGACATGCTCCTGACTTCTAGTCCGGTACCACAGATGTGTTTCGCTTGATGTAGTCAAGCGAAACACAGTATGCACAGGGTGTTGTATTTTGAAAACTGACCTGATTATCTGTGGTTCCTGTGCCTAACTTCCTGTATGACTCAACTGTCTGTTGCACGGCAGCCGGGCAACAGAACGCTTGACAATGGAGTTTGTCAAATTCTTCCACAAGGAAGGTGAAAAATCATGCTGTTTATGAGCCCATATGAGGAAAACGACCGGCTGTGAGGAGTGATGCGCTGTGATGTGGTGGGGATTTTGTGTCTCTTTCTTTCTTTCTTGTGAGTAGAGCAATTCTGGAGCGTAGCAGAGCGAAATCTGTGTTGAGCGGAGAGTGGGATGGAGCTGAGCTGTGTGGAGAGGTGTTAAGCACCGTAGTGCACATTAAAGACAGCTCCATGAGCTGTGAGTGGTGATTCTTCCAGCTCGCACTCCGCTCACATGCTCTGGTACGTATTCTTCATGTACCCAACCAGATACCTGCTTCTGGGACGCTTCTCAAGGCCCTTCCATATTCTGCATATTGCGAGTCTGTGGGTGGCTGTGGACTCGTCTGGTCGAGTGGACTTGCATACAGTTTCATTTATAGTGAAGACAAAGGTTCGCGCCAGCCTGGCAATAGGTGATATGCAGTTTGCAGTGGAATAAATAAAACATAACAGAAGAAGTTTAGTGGCTACGCCTCTTTATCTTTGGCACAGCCGGTTGGATCATGAGCACTGGCAAAAATGGATGGATCGCTGCACACACGCGACCAATGTAATCTAGTTGTTAGTGAAGAGAATACTTTAAAGCAGCCCTGTTCTGACTCAAGGTACTAGAAAAGAGCAGTGAAGTGCAGCCACATCTTAATGGCATGTGCTCTACAATCAGACACAAGTCATGGAGAGCAGTGATGTCACGTCCAGAAGTGGACTGTCACTGGTCGACTGTACCTTTGCTTTGGTGGCCAGAGTTCTGAGGCTGAGGCGAGTGGAGGACAGCATCTGAAGAGCTTCTGCTGGATTACTCTTCTTTTTACTGCAACTGATGGTCACTGGAAAACATAGAGAATTTTATTTGTTACTTTTATTTATTTATTTATTTTTTGGGGCTTTTTGTGCCTTTATTAGGACAGGACAGCTGAAGAGTGGACAGGAAACAGGGGAGAGAGAGGTGGAATGACATGCAGCAAAGGGCCACAGGTGGAATCGAACCCGGGTCCGCTGTGGCAAGGACATAGCCTCTGTATATGGGGCGCCTGCTCTACCAACTGAGCCACCGGGCGCCCCTAATTTGTTACTTTTGTGTCTCAATTTTGTCGGTTTGTCCTGGATTTCAATTAAGTAAACTAGACTATTTTGTGTGTTTATGCTGTATAACTATGTACAAAAAGAATGAATGTGTTGAAACTGTTTGTCTGCATAATTTGTACTTACTACAAAAAACTTACTACAAAGAAAATGCAAATCAGTCAGTTTACAAAACAACAGAAACATTTAATCAAAATAATTAACAACTCTGAAATGCCGACATCTCGTCGACAGAAGTGGTTGACACTGCTTGGGTGCAGATTTTGAAAATTTTAGACATTCACAGGTACGGATATGAAAGGAGACAAGCGTGGGCGCTACTGAGCGAGCAACGGAGTAGATGGCTTACTGCTCAACTCCACGAAACAACTTTATAAAGGTATTATTTTTGGCATACTTTTTCAAAAATACTTGCCAGCGATTCAGCCTCTAGTTGTTTCATACATGGATAAACCGTAAAATATCTGGTAAACAGACCAAAGGAAGACAAACAACTCCTGCACCTGCCTCAGCCTCCATTGAAAAAAACCTTCCTGGGAAGGGCTGAGTCGGCTGTGGCGGCATCTGCGATGGACACACATTCTCTCAAAAGTAAGCTTCTGTCCTCCAAGTGCAATGATTTGGCGGATATTCTGAAAACCGAGGTCCAAGCTGTGCTGGAGAGCAAAATGGCAGTCATTAGATCCGACATCCAAGAAGCCAGATCCGAGATGAAGGAATATATGGAGTTAATTACATCCAAGCTGTCTTAGGTGAGCCTCGCGGTAAAAGGCATGAAGGAAAGCCTATGTACATGCACGGATGACATCTCACATTTGCAGCAAGAAGTAAAGCGCCTCAGTGGCTATTACACCGCAAAACAAGTGTGATGATTTAGAGGCAAGATCTCAGAGAAACAAGGTCAGAATAGTTGGAGTTCCAGAGGCCCAGGCCTGCTCCACATCCTCTGTTTCAGCACTGCTCAAACAAGCATTTGATTTGAAAGATGCGCTGCTGCTGGACAGGAAGCAGCGATCACTTCTCCCGGTGCCCGGGCAGGGGCTCCATCACTGTGGCTCACCTCCACCCATACCAGGACTGTGTGAGCATTCTGCACCTCACTTGTGATTAACAACAGATCAAGATGAACAGAATGACTATCTCAGTTTTTCCAGACTACACTGCAAACTACACACTTTTTAAAAGCATGTACTTTTAAATACTTAAGTATTTTTAAAAGCAATTACTCTAGTACTTTAACTCAACTAAAATTTTTACTGAGCAGCTTTTACTTGTAGTGGAGCAATATTTGACCAGGAGTATCTATACTTTGACTCAAGTACTGGGGTTGAGTACTTTCTCCACCACTGGCAGTGAACGACATCAGATGGCAGCTCTGTGGGATAGAGGGGAGGCGGTTTGATATCTGTCACCCAACCTGCCTCAGAGTCACGTACAAAAATGTTCTCCACACTGGAGGAAGATCTACATTTCAGAACATCACAGGAAGCCGTTCAGGTGGCAAATGACTTTACAGACAAGTGATTGCGCCTTGATTTGTAATGGACAGAGACAGATGGCTGAGAGCAAAAACCAAGTCAGTCAGCAATCAGAGCGTTTGTAAATGAATTTTCACGCACTTAAAAATACTGTATTTTATCCTGTTTACTTCTTGTTACCAAAATAGTTTTAAACATGTTGTAGATAAAAGAGTGTGAGTTCTGTTTGCTCATATCTTAGGCAAATTATTCAAGTTCTCTTCGTACTACTTGTTGGCCCTGGGGGTGAACAGACATAGGTAACTTTCCATGTTGGCATTTAATGCCAGTCCAGAGAAGCCTTTTTTTTCAAAGGTTGCTCTGCTGTGTTTAGCAAACAGTATGGTAGTTAACCCTGTGCACCTTTGTGCTGATTTTGGTTTATGGCAGGAGCGTTGATGCGATCTCTCATCTTTTGGAAGGTCAGCATAGGTTTGGGAATTCAGGTTTGTTTTGTTGTTGTTGTTTTTTCCCTTTTCTTTGTTTCTTTCTCTGCAGATGTTAGAGACTCTATTTATACTCATGTTACTTGTTACATGCACTCTCTCAGTTCAACTCGTATTTTAAGTTGGAATATTAAAGGAGTACATCATCTGATAAAGCTCAGCAGAATTTTCACGCATTTGAAATCCTTGGGTTGAGAGATAATGTTTCAACAGGAAACTCACTTGTGGGCCAGTGAACATTCAAGATAAAAGAGAGCTTCAATAGATCAAACATACCACTCCATCTACTGAGACAGATCTAGAGGCACTGACAATATTGATGAGAAAAGGTGTCCCATTTGTATCAGCTAAAACAATATCAGATACCAAAGGCAGATATGTCAAAGTTAAGGTCTCTTTACACCGCTGCACAGCTACTTGCCGCCTCCAGTCATTTCAATAAAGGGAGGGCATCAGAGAGGAGGCAACAGGACCAAGAAGCGGGGACCACCCACATGAACGTGAAGAGATTTCTCACCGTGTCGATCTTCTGACATCATCAAAGCAGATCTGTAGTCTTTAGCAAATGTGGGTGCTAGCTAACCTTAGCACCCTCGCTGAATATCGAGCATCAGTTTTAAAAGTGCCCCATATATAACGTTTAACCACAACGACCTCGAAATACACAGAACCAGCCTGTGGCCTAAGCTAACCTTAGCACCCAAATGCTGAAGAAAACTTTTTCTTCACTTCTTTTAATGTACTTCATTAGCTGCAGCAATGTCCTTATTTTTTCTGATCATTAGAAAAGCAGCAGAGTGAAAATTTGATGGTTATTTTATGATAATCTGTTTGAACAACATAGGACACAGTACTGCCACACAGACGGGATAGCGGGCATTGTAAATCTGAAAGCAAACACATTTAAAAAAGTAAAAAGATCATAGTAGTGGGAAAATTATTTGGAATCAAAGTGGTTCTAGCCAATATCTATGGGCTGAACTGGGATGACGCACAATTTTTCTCAAATATCTTAGCAACTGACGTTTCACAAAGCTCCACCCTCTAACATGAACAGACCAATCGAAGCATAGCATCTGCCAGCTCTTCCCAAGGGTCTGACTACTATACGGCTGTGCTTCAATGAAACTCAATCTTTTCAGATTTTGGTCATTTTCAGGCTGGTTCTGTGTATTTCGAGGTCGTTGTGGTTAAACGTTATATATGGGGCACTTTTAAAACTGATGCTCGATATTCAGCGAGGTTCGAAGGAGATTTACGTTCTTTACCTTTCCAAAATTAAACGCTGAAAAGTGTAACGTTATGCTCTGGGCAAACCCGTTTGCAGGTCCTCACTCCCAGCTGAACCTGTCACCATTAAACAAGCACAGCTAACATTACTTCTTCTTCAGTAACCTTTTGATAAACACTGAGGCCATGTTACGTTGTTATAAGCAGACATTAGCCGGTTAATTTGAGTTACTTAGGCTATAGCTTTTATGAGCGCTAGCAAGCCTGGCCGGCTAAGCTACATTCTATGGCTGCAGTCTGGAAATAGCTGCTCTCAACAGTTTGCAGTGTTTAACCCAAACTCATGCTTGTTTTATAAACAAAGTGAAACATAAGTTGAAGCCGCTGTAACGTTAGCGTTACTATGATCGGCAGGCTTTAGCTTCGATGTTTATTTTTTTCACA
>JAPZDX010000003.1:1600081-1610371 GCA_029783625.1 Naso annulatus | reverse complement strand
AAAAACATCATTGATGTTATTGTACAGTCTAAAGAAACATCTCGTATAAAGGTTGGGTCAGGTAAACTTGAGCAATGAAACATTACTGAGTGTTGCGTATATACCCACCCATGTCATGAAAGGCCTTCAGAGCCTCACTGGTGTCCAACACTCGCAGGATGAACCACAGAAGAGGCTCCGACAGTTGGCAGGTGGAGAGAGAGCCCTTTAAAATGGAAAATAAAAAACACTTCTTAAAATGTTGGCAACGATTTCTATTTGTTCAAGACACACCACAGTCTCTTGCTCACCTGTCTGCCCATGTAACCACAGGCCATGTATGTGAGGATGGGCTGTAACATGACCTGCACTGACGTGGCCCTCTTGCTGAGGGTGGTGAGGATGGTGAAGAGGCCATCCCCCACTGAGATGGCGTCTAGACCGCCATGAAAGTTCTCGTGTTTGGTCATGTGGAGACCACTGGCCCCTGACGAACAGAGACAAGTGTCAGTCCACAGCTGCACATTTATCCGCACCATATTCCATTTTTTTGGTTTTCAAGTTCATAGAGGAAACAATTCACAAACAAATGAATTAATGCATTCTTAAAGTCACAGATGAAAATAAAACCTTCTCAGAGGTTTTAATGCTACAGTCTTACGGTAACTTGAGCTACATGTTGCTATAGAGCTGGAATCACTGAGTACGTCTGCTGACTTTACCATTCTTTTCTTCTTGTGCTACAGTTCAGGAGACCCTAACATTTGTGATTATCTTTTACTTGTGTCAAATTTATTGTCTTCTCATTCAGAACATTGTTTAAGAAATAACAACACTGAAAGGGGCTTTAACTCTCTACAGTCTCAGAGTTTAAAACAACCAGAAACTTTTTTTTTGTCTGTTGGGGACAGCTATAAAACACATTACCTACATATTATCGTGTATAAAAATGCCCTGCCCAATTCTGGTAACTTCTAGTTTAACATTTATTTGTAGTCATATCAACAGAAAATGTAAATACCATAATGACCTAATTCTTTTTTTTGCTCTTGCTTTTCGTCTCCAAAAACTCAAGAGAAAACAAGCTGGCCGCACTTGCTACATATGGTGCCTTCGAATGAGGTTGTGTTTACTGTGTTCACGAGAAGAGACCATATGAACACCCCCCCCTCCTGTCGAATTCACAACATCGTAAGTCCAAATTTATCACTGTTTCCAGAAATGGCGAACCCGTATAGGTCGTACAAGACCAAAAGTATATGTAGACAAGCTTAGAGTTGTTCAAATACCAATCCCAGTACTGGAAATGCTGCCGATAACACTGAAAATGCTGGTGTCGGTATTGGTGAGTACACCAGTTAGTACATCAATCAGAACAATAATACGTTATTTATTGGTGATAAGAGAGGGTGACAAACTACTTCCCAATGAGCTCAGTTAGCTCTGACTGACATTATATACCTGAAGTCAATTTTTCTTTGCCACTTTAAAACAGCATTCAGGCAGTTTGGCTGTCCTGCCTCTAGCAACTACTGTTATCAAGAGCAGCGAAGAAGAACAGAGAGAGCCAACAGAGTGAGCAAAATTTCTGCATTCTCCAATATTTTACACTGCAAAGTCAAAGAAGATGTGTAGGGATTTTCTTTTTTTTTAAACGCGCTGGTATCAGATCGCTACTCAGTATCTGCCGATGCACAAATTTGGGTATCGGAATTGGTATCAGGAAGGAAAAAGTGCTACTGAAACATCTCAAGACAAGCTGTTAATCTAAATACACTGTAAAACGTCACCTTTGTTGTCTTGTTTCTTGTTCCTCCATGTGGCGTTTAAACATAAAGTAATAATGTAACATTTCCACATACAAAGGAGGAGAACAAGCACTCTTTTAGGATCCACATAATCGTTCCCTAGCAGCACTGTTCTCATGTGGTTACTACTTGAACGTCAAGCCTTTCCTCTACATGAATTCACGGCATGACATCACAAGTTCCTTATGAAGGCAGCAATGGTCTTCTGTGTTCACCAACTAGTCACTAGGGGTGTAGCAGTACACAGAAGTCACGGTTCAGTTCACACCTCCCTTTAGACCTCACGGTTCAGTACAAAAATTTCACCACAGAATCAACCTCCTTACCCATCAGTTTTTTTTGGCTTCCTGGCTTAGATGACAAAACCACTGTTGACACATGCATACATCATGGCTCACCGTAGGCAATTCAGTAAAACAAAATGATCTGCACAGGGTGTTTTAATTTGAAAATTAAGCGGATTCACTGCCATGTCTGTGACTTCCTGTGTGCGTTTGACGTAGCTAGTCTCTCCCTCGCTTGTTGCAGCTTTAACGGTGAATTAATTGTTTTGAACATGATGCAACCTCCTAAAATGCCTTGTTTCATTATCAGGGTTTAAAGGCGACACATTATGCTTTTCTATCTCTTTCAACTATAAATGATGTTACAGAGTCGGATTTTAAATGATACCAAAGTCTGAAATAATGAGGTCAGGGTATGCAGCAGTGATCCCTGTGGGCTGTTTCTAATGGCTCTGAACGCTTTGTTCTCATCAGGTTGTTTAAATCTCAGACCACTAGTGTGTCACAGTGTGCTAAGCTGCTCTATAGGTTCATCTGGAAGGTGTGTGTTTGAACTGGCCAATCAGAGCAGAGTAAGCCTTTAGAGGCGGGGCAGGAGCTAAAGCAGAGCATCTCAGACAGAGGCAAAAATCCTGGAAAAAACAGGGCTGCTGCAGTTGGCTGTATGAGAAAACAAGAGTTTTTTGAGCATCAAAGCATGTAAACCTGCTCTAGTAGTAGCCAAGAATATAATATGAACCCAAAAAATGAGCATAATATGGCCTTTTTAGTCTACGCACTTTGGAAAGTTTAGAGAAACCTTATGATTACAAGATATAAAAGACGCAGGTGGGACTGGTCAATACAAACTGTTGTAATGTTTCATCCCTTCTGGTCACTTTCTGTGGGTTTGGTTTCTGTCTGGTGCTGAGCAGGTAGTGTACAGTGATTCTATCAGCTTTTTACCGAAAACAGCAACATGCTCCTGCTGGAAGTTAGGTCTACAGGAGTGCTAAGAATAAAACAAAAAACACTGAGTTGAAAGAGGCTGAAAGTCTTTTTCTGAGAATTCGTCTTACCTATAATCATGGCCATGGCACTGCTGTTGCACTGGCCCAGTGCAGACAAGATCTGGCTCATAATCTGCTGATTGGCTAGTACCAGGTCAGCCACACCTGCAGAAGGACCTTGACTGGACGCGGATCCACCAGCCACACTTTCTTTGCTGCCACAGACCTTCTCCTCATCCGACACGCTGCTGTCAGCCGCACTGCTGCCGGCCGATGGCAGACGTCCACTGAACTCTCTGTCCCCAGAGAGCGGCAGCTGCACCAGCACATTGACCAGCTTGAGGAGATCAAACATGAGCTGGTCACGTGTTGTCTCTCCACAGACAGCCTTTGCATCCCCTGGCCGGATAATGTTGGCAAAGAGGCCACCAAAACAAGCCCGAGCTCCCACAGAGCTGTCTGAGCCACTGCGGGAAACCAGTTTGTCGGAGCAGGTGATGTAATGATGAACCAAGAACGTGATGGACTCAATAACTGAGGAGATGGTGGCCACAGACACCACCTCGAAATTTTGCTCCAGAGTAAACTCCAGCAGCTTCACCTGGGCGTCCAGTGGACCCTGGCCTGACTGGAATGGACCCCTAAAAGTTTAGCATGAACCATAAGTTCTCAAAGGCTGCCCCTAGCAGCATCTATTGAAATGTATCATTTTTTGGATTATTGTCAAAATTAAAGATTGCACTGTAACAAGCAAGCATTAATGACTGAGAATACATGTCCTGACATACCTTTCAGTAGACAGAATGTGCATGAGTTTGAGCAGGAACTCGCTGAACATCTGTGGACAGGTGGAGGAAAGGTGGACCTGCAGGCGGCTCAAAAACTCGTGCATTGCCTGCGTGGCAGTGGGTCCCACCTGAGAACTGTGCTGGCTCGTCCCATTGGTGCTACTGCCAGACAGGAAGCGCACCAGGACATGAACGAGGGTGGGATCAGACACCATCTGCTGTGCTGTGCTTTCCTGAGTGCTCATCCCGTTACTGTAAGCTGCAATTCAAACACAGGTTTCATATAAACCATTAAAACAGCAGACAATTGATGATTTGTAACTACACCATTATAATGGCATAACAACATACCATATAAAGTCAATTAAGACTGCATTGGGGTGTATTCATGAATGGGGATGTTGTAAAGTAACCTTTGACTTCCCCCTTACACATCTTGTAGACTGCAGTCATTTTGCAGACTGCTGACTTTATAAAAAAAGTCTATCTGCCACTCAGCTGTTGAATACTAAATATTTTAGGACACAATGAAAATAACCTTGCCGAGACTTAAAACTTGTCTCATACAGATGTTCAAGTTGTCCTTTAGAGGTTAGGGTTGCTGTGCGTTTTTGTCCTGTGGCAGTTAATGTTGAGCAGTGTTTTTTCTTCATTGATTCATTCAAGGACACTTTCTTCAGGTAAAAACTCAGTTCAGTGTCTTTAACAGTGAGGCATTGTGTGTGGCGTTTTCCTTTCACACATGCAGAGCTTAAGTGGTGATTATCCATGTCAGACACTGAAATACTTCACTGGCTTTGGGCGAGGGGCGGCTCCTGGTGAGCAGGAGGAACGATATGCGTTTGTTTTTTAGCACATTAATGATGGTAGATGAGAGAGGGAGAATACTGGGAGCACATCGACACGCCCTCTGCTCAGTGTGACTTCCCCAGACATGTTCTATTCAAACATGGACTCAGTGGTACATTACACACACTAAGGACTAAAAAGTCAGGCAGGTTAAAATCAGGACAAATGACATTTTGTGCGCACACATTCAATCAAACAGTGTTCATAATACATGTGTGAAAGACTTCTGACTCTTAAAAAATTAAAATGTCAAATTATGAATAGAGAAACATGCATGTTTCAAAAACAAAAATGTGAATCTAGCACATCTGAGGCAACATCAGTAAGTTTCATAAATACATTTGAAATATTTCTACCTCTAAAATATTTCTTTATATTCATTAAATTTGAACCTTCTGCTCCTGCAGACTGTACGGCCTTTTTATTTCACATGACCGAAAATCCTTCGTGTACCAACCAGTCACTGTGGACAGAAACACATTTACACACAAAAGAGATCATGACTGATCTGATTGAACTTTTCAGAGGAAGTGATGTAACAGAAAGAAAGCAGTCAGAGTGGAGTGACTGACCGCAGGCTGGCATGTTGGTCATCAGGGTGAGGGAGTGCAGCACCAGACACCATGTTTTCAAGGAGGTGTTGGGGTACCACGCCAGCACTGTAAGGAAACTGCTGATGGATGCTGAACACACATACAAACACACAAAAAAAGAACACTTAATTAACAAGAATACAATAAAAAAGTGGCCAGTGTTTACGCGTGTAACAGACCACGCCTCTGCAGCTCTGTCAGAGGTGTGGAGACAGAGAGACAGTGTTGTGTGTCCTGACCTTGGTTGAGCGGGATGGTGTGCACTCTGCTGGCATTGAACATGAAGATGTCTGATCCGCTCTCTTCACTGCCACCGGAGCACGTGTTGAGACTGAGTGTCAACCACAGCTGCAGCAGGGACTCCAGCTGAGAGAGAAGCAGGGTTTCATTAGTCCGGTCCAGGCGGGATGAGTGTAGCCCGACAACATTGGTAACATTTTGTTTTTTACCATGGCACCAAGTGATTTTAACAGCCGATCTGGATGGAAGAACAACTACCCTTCTCCCAAACCTACTGAGGGGTGCATCTGCTTGTGTGTTTAAACAGGTCAATATTATATTACACCAACACGTCTTTCAGTCACCAGCAAGACCACCCACCTGAAGTACATATGTCCCCTTACATGTACGCTACACATTCTAAAGTTTTAGCGCTTTACACTGCCGTCACACAGCCGTTTCCTGTGGGACTGTCTGTTGTTCTGTATCAGAATACAGACGTTTGGCGCTTATGTATTCTCAAATGAAACAGCTGTCTGACAGCAATGTAAAGCGCTGAAAATGGTAAAGTGAAGCATACACATAAAGGGACAGATATACTTCAAGGGGGTGGTCTTGTATGTTTCCGCAAATAAGGGAAATTCAAGGTTCTCTACCAGGATTTCCATTGACAAACTCACTGGGCTCTCACGCAGTGTTTGCTGTCAAGGGCAGTGCCCCTCCCCAAATCATGTAACTGGCATCACGTACTGACATTTTGATCCAGACAATCATGAAATTATCAGAGGAGATCGGAGTTGGCTAAAAAACATGAAGTAATTTCAGCCAGAATGATTACTCGCTGAAATCACTGCCATGGTTGTTCCCGACATGAATAAAATCACTTAGATAGTCACTGAGGTGACAACGACATTACCTGACAGGGCTACTTACTGTGTTCCCTGTTCTCCCCAAGAAGGCACTAAACTGGGCTTACAAGGTAACCAAAGGACAGATTGAAGTTATTCACCAGCTCTTTTCACACAAAAACTATCAGCCCTGCATTAAAAGGCTCACTAATCATCTGCTAGTGTTCATTTCCACTGAATCGAGCTGCTCCAGGGTGACATCTTATACAGCAAGCAGACTTTGCAGATTCAAAAGAGACACGGTCAGCGTAATGTACAGCGTCTGCTTCCTCTGATAAATGCTGGCAGTACACCACACAAATAAAAAGAAGTAATTACACAGTGTGGACATGGTCAGAAAACTTTGACAGTCATGTTGGAAGGCAGTCATAAAAATCCATCTATTATAGTTCTGTTGATTTCCTTCGAGTTTAATATGTACTCTGTTAAGATAAATGCCCCTGACCCAGCCTGCCAATTTACACATTTAAACAAACACCGGCTCACCTCTGATGCAGCTTTAACGTTACCTCCCAAAGCTGATCAGAGGCAGACAGAAGCTGACCCTGCAATCTGTCTCCATAACATCGATACAGATGGCAAGGCAGAGAACAGGCACAAGAAACCCGCCTTGAAAAAACTGTGTCAACAAGGCTGGTCTCAAAAATAGTCTTTGGTTACAACCCAGACTTTTCCCGTTTCCACTGAGCAATACAGTTCGGTTTGGTACGGTGCACTTTTTTTTGGTTCCACCGTCAAAAGGTCACCAAAGGGTACCAAATAACCGTACCTTGCTGTACCTATTTTGGTCACCCTTTCGTTGGGGTCCAAAAGCATCCGAGCTACACACATTGCAGTCCGTTGACTGCAAGCAGGCAAAAAGCTGTTTTTAAGTGTTGTTGTAGAACTGTTACTATATCATTTCATTAAGTTTTATATATTTCTTTGATGAGTATGTTGCCATGTGGATTTCTAATATGAAGTCAGTTTATCCAAACGACACTTGTTTGTAAATCTGTCACAAAGTTTTCGGACATGCAGTGAGACCTGCCGGTCAGTACGCTGCAGCAGCCAGACTTGTTAAGCTGTCACTGCAGAGAGAAAATTAACTGATGAACCGATGATCTGTGCCAAGATTAAACTGTAAACTATAGATTAAACCAACCTTAATGCTTCCGTAACAAACTTAAAACATGAAACAAAAATCAAAGGATGCTTTACTGCCTTTTCATGTCGATTCTTTGCCATAAGTTCAATGGTACTGGTAGGAAAAAAGGATTTCCTCACTGAGCTGCTCAGATGAATCTTTTAAAGGCATTCTAAGTCTTGTTACGCCGTTTCTAAACTAGTCACATACAGCAAACATCCCCTTACGATCTGCTGGCTGTCTGTCCTCTGAATATGCTGTAAAAAAGTCTGGTCTCTGTGGACAGCTCAGGCTCCAAAAACGCCAACAAAAACACTGCGGTCCAGGCTGCACCAACCAGCCAATCACCGATAAGAGGGATTGGGGGGTGGGGTTGCGTGCGTGCACCTGAAGGAGGGGTGGGGGAGTGGAGTAGACGAGCGCAGTTAGCTAGAGGAGAGCTAGGACACTGGCACCGACAGCAAGACAACAACCAGTATTTTTTGGAAATTTGAAATGGCTGACACAGGACCAAAAAGGAGACGTTCAGAAGCACCAAGAGCCTGAAGAAGTTGTTTGGGCCATCACTGCAGCAACGTTATCATCAGGCTAGCACGAAATTTTTCTGACATGCGCGTTCATGTCAGGGAGCTCGAGATGCGGAGATGGAGAGAGGAGGAGATGGGGAGGGGCGAGCTAGCTCTGTTTTATTTGAAAACATTGTTGAACGTCAACAGAAGTAACGTCAACCAACCGTGCTTAGAGTGCCTTTAAGTTGGAACGTTTTCTTATGTTGTTTAATGCACCATGAATTAATCTGTCAACCTTAAATGCCAATATGACAACTTGAAGAGATTTTAAGAGGATTTATTTGTCACATATATATCGTACATGTACGGTAGTGAAATGTTCATTTGCTCTTCTCTTTATTTCATGAACACATTTGCTTTAGTAATGACTGGATCTTCAAACACTTAATAAAATGTGCATGAATTTCTGCTGGTTTATGCAGGTGAAATATTTTTTACCTGGAGAAAAAAGTAGCGGAGCACCCTTAGGGCAGCACATCCTGCATCCTGTATAAAACCCACCCACCAAGTCAGGATACGGTCTGAACTGTACAGCTCAGTGAAACAAAGCTTTTGTGCCATTTCAACAACGGATCTTTTTCGTTTCCATACTGAAATAATTTACTCAAATCTAAAACACACTATAAATGTGCAAGAGGACTTGCATTTAGGAAACTAAAGCCAAACAGAGAGTTTGGTTCAGACTGAGTTAGAGGGTTTGAAAAACATTAATGTAGTGACAAATTAATTTTAGGTTTTTCTGAAAGTTGAGCATGATTTTTGAAACTGCCAATTACAGCACTGCATGAGCTGCTGTTATTGATTAGCATGTGAGATTGTTATGGCACAGATAGACACATTCGATGCTGATGTAGTACTATGCTGACCTGTACGTGGTGGACCTGCAGCATGGAGAAGAGCTTGTTGAAGCAGGCACTCAGTATGGGGATAGACGAGGGCTGGACTATCAGGCTGCTGCCTGGAGGAGAGCCTCCCCCATGGAGAGCCCTCAGCAGGGAGTCATCAGTCCCATTGGAGGCCTGGCTCACTGAAAGCAAGTGTTACAGCATGATGTTAATACAGAAGCCAAAACAAACTCCAACAGAAAATCATGTCTCCAGCACCTACGGCCGGTCACTGAAGAGCAGCATGTCCTGTTGTGTTTGGTGCTGTGCGGTGTACCTGTGGACGAGCTTGAGGTGAGGGCCTGCAGGATGGAGTCGGCCTGCAGAGTTGCCATCATTTTGAGCATCAGTTCAGCCTGCTGCTCGAGACCCACTTCTAGCCGGGCATCCAGTGCTGTGAAACATGAGGCACAAGTTCAAAGGTGAGATTAAAAGACATCAAACAGTTTGTTTACAAAGGTCAAGACTAAAATCCAGTCTCTACTCACCTTGTGAGACAGAGACCGACAGACCCTGTGGCCCAGGCTTTTCAGCAGCAACTGGAGGTTTGGACACTGGAATACCGACCCCTCCGATGTATGGGTTATACCCATACGTACCGTAGTCAGCACCCCAGTAATCATACCAGGTGCTGCTTATGGGCTAAGAACAGACATGAGAGGGAGGGGATGAGGGTGAAGGATTACAGTCACCATCAACGAGTGAAGTTCTACATTTGCTCTTAAATCCCAAAGTGCTGGTTTGTTGCTCAACTAAAAACGAAACTCCTCAGTTACATACATCCAGATATGACAACAGCAGACAAACCTGTTCTTCTCATGCTCATTATTTACAACAAGTTTATCTTCTTCTATTTATTAAGCTAATCAAACTTGGTGGCTGATCTGCCATTTTAAGTGTTCAGGTTAGTTGGTTTTAGGGATGCCACAATTCTCAATATAATATTGAACTGTATGGTACGCCACCCATGGTTCAATACTTTGAAATTGCGGTATTTCGGTTTTGCATAAAGTTTTATGTAACTAGTTTCAATGTATTTCTTCCTGAACTGGTTCTGTTGGAGCTTCAGAGCAGCCCATGAACGCATCATGTGTCCCCGCCTCACAGCCGAGTGTAGGCACTCATGTCACAAAATGAGCGGAGTTTAGGAGCAGAGTTTGAGGAACGAGGCTTTTCTTTAAGTGCTGGTCTGTTTCTTTTTCCCTCCTGATGCGCTGTAGCCAGGCTAGCGCCCACTGGTGGTCCGCTTCATTATCTTAAGCTACCACACAGTCAGGGAACTCTCAATACACTT
>JAPZDX010000003.1:1578687-1589151 GCA_029783625.1 Naso annulatus | reverse complement strand
GAACCTTTGACTTGGATGTTGGCTGACCTTCTTGGGAGTGGGAAGAGCGAGGGCACTTTATCGTGTGTGACCCGGGTGCCCCTAGGCCTGGGTCATAACATTACGCACGCCAAAGATGACAGCTGATTTCATTTGGATCAGCTGTCAGTTCAACAGCTGTTTGTGTATTCACACATCAGTACTGTAACATTAGGCACAGGGTTATCAGAGTTTCTCTCTCTGTGATGTTATCTGATTAATAAACATCTGCACTGAATAAAAAGCTGCATGCTGGATTTAAACTGTGCACTGTGTCAAGCAGAGACACTCAAATAATGTCGACTGAAAACAAACACTGATATTATCTGATTTGTTAGTATGATCTGTTTTTGTTGATGTCCTGATATTAAAGTAATGGTTTAATAACCCAGAATATAATTAAGGTGTTTTTTGAACACTGCAATTTATTTATGAGGCCAACTATTTCAGGAAAATTTAGATTTGGTCACTTTTATCAATCCTTAGCAGCCAGCCTGAGAAGTGACTTTTTTTCCACTGGCTAACAGACTCACTTGTGACTTTAATCCATAAAAATAATCAATATCCATCACAGTTCACATGAAAAGTAACAACTCATGAAAAGAAAACTATTTCTAATGAATGCAAAAAGTTGAAATTTACAATGTAGGTTGATTTAATATGTGGCCCCTAAATTCTCTGCTTGTGCTCCTAAAAATTTTCAGTAAGGGGCTACAGCACTCCTGGTGAAAAAAGTCAGTCTGGAGCCCTGGCACTTATGTATGTATGCACTTATCCACATTTACATGAACAGCCAAAAAACGCTGCAGTATGCCAGGCTAATAGCCTATAATCTCTATAATCACGTACCATCAGAGCTGCTTAAAGGTGTTTATCTTCTGTTGCTGCTAAGCCCTAAGCAGCCACAAATTAAAGAAATTCAGCTGCAGTTTGACTTTTAAAATCATGCTAACAATAGACTGCCTCAATAGACTGTAGACATTGGACTGGCTTTCGGTGCACTGTGGAGTGGTTATTCAGAGTCTGGTAGTGGCTACTGTGGAATGCATTGACATGCGCTAGCATTAGCATAGTCACCGCTGTCATAGGCTTTGCAATTTGTCACTTAACACAGCCAGAATAAAGGTTGCAGTTTCAAAAGATTCCACTCAGGAACCCAGTTTAAAACGTTTGTGGTTTTAGGGGCACCAGCACGCTGCTGTCATGTAACAGGAAGGCTGAACCACAACAAAAGTGTTTTGTTTGATGTGAAAACCTGCACCATTTCATTTTTTCAATTTAAAGATACAACTTTAAATACAGTACAACTTTAAATACAGTACAATACCTCTTAATACAGTCAAATAAAAATGTGTATGCTGTGAGTGTGTGTGACTTTCACCTGTTGCTGCAGCTTCAGTAGCTGCTGTTGTTTCTCCTGCAGGACCTGCAGCTGCTGCTCTGCCGACACCATGGCGTGAGACAGTGACTGGAGAGCCACCTGGGCTGCAGAGCTCAAAGCTGTAGAAGCTTCACCCACCGTTCCCGTTGACAGGCCGCCCACGGCAGGCGTTACCCCGAATGTACTCACTGGGATTACAGAGCAGAAGTTTAGACAAAGACCGGGTGGTGAACCAAACAGAAGTAAAATGAAAAAAGTCATGTTTACCAGTGAACATGCTGGCATCGTCTCGTTCTACCCTTGTGCCATCACTAGTGGAGATACAAGTAAAGTGCAAAGGCTCCACCTCCAGGAGTCCTGTTAAAGCTGTGAAGCTGCCCTCTGCTGCTGCACAGCTGCTCACTTTCCCATTCCCTGCAGGGCACACAACACACAAACGACACAGATACAAAAACAGTTCAGGAGCATCCTTCAAAACACTCTCCAACAGTTCACAATTTAAGAAGTACACAGCAGAGAAATTCTGCAGGAGATGGAATCTTCAGGCATCTCAATGTAGATCAATTCTGATCCATGAGGCAGCGACGCACTGATTTAAAATAATTTACTCAGGGAATCAAAACAATTTAAACCGCTTTAATTCACTGATCAGTAAATTTAAAAGTACCTTACAGACTCGTGCCTGTTTGAGGGTAACAAAACAAGGAGAGGCAGCTGCCGTGTTCTTAACGGTATTCCTCCAGCAGCAGCAGCAGCCTCTCTGCTGTACCTTTAGCTGCGGGAAAGCAACCATTGTCTACCCCAGAGAGTTTGTTTAATGGGACAGTCGAGTATTTTTGAAGTGTGGTTGTATGTGGTTCTTATGCACAGTCAGCCTATGACCTTCTGTAGACAGTGATCAGCGGCGTCACTTTTAGGAGACGAGTGAAAAAACAGCTGAAGTCAGCATTGTACTGTTGCAGAGGAGGTCAGCACTTAAACATTTTTCTGCCACATATGTAAAGGCTTCCTTAAAATTTAAAAAAAAAAAAAAAAATCTGCTCAATTGTACAGTAAATTTAGGATTTTTTTCATCACTGAAGTTTGATGTCAGACAGCCATTAATCTTTCGTTTAACAGCTGATTTGTGGAGTGATGCGATGCGCGGCAGAAGCCTGCATGAGTGGGCCAAATAATATACAGAGAGACTACAGTGGAAAAATGCAGCGTCAAAATTAACAACTGTATGGCATCAAACTAACACTGTAAAAAAAATCCTAATTTTAGCGTACAGTTGAACGGATATCGATATTTTTGGTAAGCACTTATATATATATATGTGTGTGGCTAAAAACCTTTTTTCTGCTGACCCCAGCTGCTACAGCACAATGCTGAGTTCAGCTGCAGAGATTTCTCCTCTTCTCCTAAAAGTGACAACGCTGATCGCCATAAGTCCCTCACATAAACCCACTTCAAAAATACTCATTTATTCCTCTAAGATGTTGAATGCTGCGGTGTGTTTGGTCTGCTGGTCTCGTCTGTTACAGCTGATGACTGATGCACTATATCTGACCAATCAAAATGTTCACTGTTGCCATGTCACATTTAAAATACTAAACATGCAAGGTGGCCTGTCTCTCAAAACCCACTTTTATATGACAAAAAGAAAAAACACTACAAAGACAAAGATTTCAAGGACAACAGTCCTGGATTGTGCACCATCTGCCGAGTCCCGTTTCATGTGTTTGGATGCAGCAGACACTGAGGCTGGGCTCACTTGCTCCCATCAGGAGACAACAAAGCAGGATTATCAGGACAGAGACGACACCAAACTCTGTCTATAGTGTAAATATTATCTAACAGAGTGTAAATAGCATTACTGAAATTTCAGTTGGTTTTTACTTAGGTGAGTCTTTATTAGCCAGATTTTCAATTGAATTCTTCTATACCGACATCAGCAACAACACTGAGAACAAAGAATTTCATTGCACTGATAATTCTGATTATTTTGCACATGATGGTTAAGTCTTTGAACTGTTTTGAAATGTGGTTTATCATCATCCAATCATTATCATCCAAGCCAATCATCATCTTGGACAAGTGATCTTTCATCTTTGTTCAACAGATCAGACTCACTAGCATCAAGATAATGTTGTAACACTGCCCTTTAACACATGGCCTGCTTGTTACAGCTGGGCAATAAACCAAAAATAACTGAAAACCCACATGAAGAACCCCTCGCTGACCTCATCCTGCTCATGTCGGTTCATTCGGTTAATGTTTTTAAGTCCCAGCAGACTTAAACAAATTTCAGACAGGTCCTTTGCAAAACCAGGTAAACGGTTCAAAATTTTTCAGATATCAAATCCAACTATTATTGCATTGGTAAAAAGTTCATCTGTGCATGTTTCCTTGAATTATTTAAAGATCACAAAGACAAAGAATGGCTCAAGACCAGAGAGGACGGAGGGTTCTTATCGACGGCCTATGTTCCTTAGGGAATACAAAGGCTTAAGTAACAAAGACAAAGAATGCTTCATTAGAAAAAAATATCTTAGCAGTTCAGCAATATAAAATAAATGAATAAATAATTGTTCAATGATCATAATCAAGGTGAAAGTTTAAAATAATCGTGATGCTGTTTTGAGCCTTCCTGTCTCGGATTTCTCATCCTACTGTGAAAAACATCTTACATCTTTTCTATTTTGCGGATGTTTGTAATGCCACAGTAAATGTTACAGCAAAAATTCACAATGTATTAAGTTTTTCCTCTTTTCAATAAGGAAAATGAGCACCACCAGATAATTATCACATGATGCCAGGTTTTTTTTTTTTTCAGTTGTGTGAGTCAGTTGTTTTTTTTCAGAAATTAAATAATTATTATACTTTTTTTTTTTTTTTTGCTTCACCACTTATGTGCATAGACAGGAGCATATAATGCGTCTCCAGATAATCTGCAGTTTCATGCTATTTATTGGTTGGTGTGAAAAGGCTTTGTGGGTGAAATCTTGCTTAAATTAAAATGGCATGTTTGCACCTGAACTAAATGACTTTGTCCAAATAATCACCATTAATTTGGGGACTTTCAGGTTACATAAAAGCTGTTGGCAACACTTTATTTTGATAGTCCGTCTGTTGACCCATAGTTGCATGTCAACAGTGTGTCAGTTTATATTCAACAACGATCTTTCAACAGACAAGTAACATGCATTCATTTAACTGCCAGTTGACTTATAAGGTGCATTTCCAGTGATCTGCAGATTTAAGAACGGTTCAGCTGAAAAATCAGACAACACATTACTACAAACCATGTCACTTCAGTACAAGACACGACACCTGATGTCTTTCCCTGACCCAAAGCTTAGTGACAAATGTCTACTGGTAGTCTGTTGATAGTCGACTACAGATGATTATCATGCTCTTGATCATATGTTGACATCACACTGTTGACTTTTAACTGACAATAGTTGATAGATTAGAAGATGTTGACTCATTGTACACATAGTTGAATGTTGGTTAATCTGTTGCAACAAAACAATTTTGATGAATATTAACTGACACATTGTTGACATGCGACTGAGTGTCTGCTGATAAATTTGTAGAGTGTCAACAGACGGACTATCAAAATAAAGCGTGACCAAGCTGTTTACACCCATTTCAGGTGAACAGAATGGGAACCTTGATACATGGTCCCCTACTGTTAAATGAAGGAGACATGTTGGACTTGTTCAATAAACTTCAAGTAATCTTATATTTAGTATCACATTGTTTAGTTTCACATAAGTGACCGTCTGATGCATCTTAATCTTCACTCTGCAGTGAGCACGTTGTAAAGTCAGCAGAGGCACATTGCTGTGGCATGATGTGAATCAATGCAGAGCTAATACCTGAGAGAATGTCGGACAGGTCAATCTCATCTGACTGGACGCCGTTGCTGCTGTTGAAGGCATTCTTACAGGAGGAACCACTGACCTCCAGGTCAAAGAGCACTGGGTCAAATGGAGAGCTGTAGAGGCCGTACCTGGAGAGAAGAGCACAGGAGGAGAGAGGGGAGAATGCTTTAGTTTAGGTAACAACATCAGGAGGTAAGGACACTCCTACTGAGACTAAACCAAGCAGTGTAAATGAGCATTACCTCAGTGGCAGTCAGAGCTATTGAGATCTACTCAACACATTAATAATATTAATTTGCATTTGTGTGTCGCTAAGCTGCAGAGTCCGTAAGTGACTTAAACTGAATGGACAGAAAAGTACCTAGTCTGCAGCAGAGCCTCAAGCGGGGTGAGGCGATCCTGCAGCTGTCGAGAGATGGCAGTGAGCAGGGAGGCACAGGCCGTGCTGCAGCCTGCAAGGTCCTCCTCCTTCACGTAGTTCAGCAACACAAAGTACCAGAAAACTGAACCTGAAACAGTGTGGGAGAGGGAGAGGTGAGAAAATTTACACTGAGCAGTCATGACAGAGGGGAAGCAAGGGGAAGCTGCAGCATGTTACTCTGTACTGTATGCACAATTACTTACCGCCTGTTGCTGCTGCAGGCAAGTAAGGCATATTGTCCAACAGGGCCTTCAGAAGACTCACACCAAAACCGTGCTGACTTGGCTCCCCTTTCCCATTGCTAAAGCAAGAAATAACACAGTATGCTCGTTATTATTATCTCCATATGAACCAAAAATGCACAAGATGGAGCAAATACTTTTTCAGTGCAGGAACTGAACATGTGTAGTGCTCATTACTGGTTCGGCTTTGGCTTCTACTGAACACAGTGGCCACTTTGTTGCCAAGTTCCTAATTCTAATTTGGCCATAAGGGTGATATTCTCTTCAAATATTCAAACCATGTGCTCTCCGTGGAGTAAATGACTTACAGCATTTCCCAGTAACGTTTGGGTTCATGTAACATTTCAAGCAGTGAGCTATGTCCCTTTATCAAGAAGCTGGAGCTCCTGGCACAACACTGCATTATTATATCATACTCTCTCTTGAACAAAAATCAGTGATGGGAGGCATCTTGCCAAGGTGATAAAAACTGCCTCAAAAATCATCTGTTAGGATCTGCCCAGCATGTGTGACATTTAAAATACCAGCTTGGACGGGTCAGAAAATAATCAGTGACCCCTCTCATCCAGCTAATGCGCTTTTTGTCCCCCTGCCTTCAGGACAAAGGTTACACAGTATTGAAGGTTACACAGTGAGTACAACTGTCGTAAGTGGTAAGTTAAACCACCCACTCCTGTGCCAGCACATATTCTGAGGCAGTGAGGGCCCTACACTCCTCCTCTTCCTCCTCATAGAGTATCTGAACTATGATTGTCATTGCCTTGACTCCATTTAAGAGTATTTTTACTGACATGTTTACACTGACTTGTACAGCCTTTATGTGGTACTATTGTTATTGTGTGTATTTTGTATTTTTTTGTGTATCTGTCTGACCTCAGCATACGCCAAGACAAATTCCAATCAATGTTTTTCATTAAAATGGCAATCAATGAAGGAATCTTGAATCTTAACTACTACAGCTTTTTACAGGCTCACGTGACTGGAAGACTCTGGTTTACAGGGTTGTAATGTTCCTATAGTGGAAAAGAGCTCAAAGGGTCATGACTGACATCAGCCATGGTTCCTACCTTATACAGAGGGCAAGAAAGCGAGCACATTTGTGCGCTATACTGCGACCGGCCTCGAAGAAACACATCCGCACAATAGCCGTTAGCCGCGTCCGGGTTTTTGCCAGCAGGCCCTCCTTTCCCTCTTTCAAGCTAAAAAGAAGCCACAGTATATATCACCTGTCTTTGAAAAAAAGTCAAGTAGAAACAATGTGTGACCCTGATGATGCTGTCTGATTGGCTGTGTGGGAGCTTTGGTTCTACCTGCACGGTCCATTGGAGAAGACTCCAGCCAGCCAGCACAAAATGTCCAGGATAAGGCTTTGGGCGTGCTCAGTGGTTGGGCTGCCCTCTGTCCACCGACACAGCGCATCCAGCAGCTTCTCGTGGAAGTCTATGAACTGAAGCATAGCACAGCGCTGGACCCTGAAAAGCACAGACGAACAAAGACGAAAGGTCAGGTCCAACTGTAAATTAACTTCCACAAAGAGACAAATATTTTCCAAGAAGACACGCTCAACTGACTGAATATGTCTATGGCTACCTGCTCTGTTAAACATGTTTTCCTGCTGCATGTGTACTATTAGTGCTCTGACAACAGTGTGAAAGGAACCTGATGTTTCATCCTAATATTGATCTGACCTTTCTTTGGGTATCGACGTCTTCTTAAATCTTCTGATTGTGACTGAAACTTCCTGCAGCAGGTCACAGCCTCGCAGGTTCTCTACCTTCTTTGAGGGAGCCGGGCTCTCCGTTTTCACTGCAGAGACCTTGTCCTTCACACACACACACACACACACACACACACACACACACACACACAAATTTAGATTGAACATACACACACGAAGAAATGAATGGGACTGTGTGCCACTGTAAACAGGACCCATGTGGAGGGACATGTTACTGATGTAATGGACATAGATCACTTTACACAATACTCAAAAGGATTTTGGACATGTTTGGGAAGTCTGTCTGCAACTCATTTCATGTTTTACGCAAATATTTTTGGTGCACATTTGTTACTGTATGCTCAGTATGTCATTTGGTTTCAGTGATTCAAAATTTTTGATTCTCACTGATTTTCTCTGTTCCTTTTTTTTGCCCTTTGTTGACACCTCATTCCTCCTCAGTGGCATGAAGGAGCAGCAATGCAATCAACAACTGCTTCTGCTTTTTGTTTTTGTAGAGTTAATGTGCGTCGAGGTCACGTCTACACGTACAGAGCACAGAGCACAGAGTACAGAGTATGCTACTCTAGGCAGCAAAACTGAGATTTATTCAGTCCCTTTTCACTGGACATCAAGCTTGTGTTTTTTGGGTTTTTTTTTTTCTTTTTCTTTTTTAAACAGATCTTAATAAAAACAAGTTTGCATCTTTTTTACTTCTTTGCAGTGGAAAAAATAAGGAAAAAGGCACAATAAAAGGACAGGTTCACCAGTTCATCTTAAAACAGTTGTCAGGCAAATGTGCATGTTGTTTCTGCTTGTTTAATCACCCCACCTTTTTGTACTGGTCCTAAAGAGAACCTTTATAACACCATTTTACTGTTAGAGACAAAATCCACGGCCCCTGTCTGTGCAAAAATATATTGAAGTAAAAAAAAGGTTAAGCATAAAGGTGATCTTAAAGTAGCCAGCTTAAGTTAGTTTCATCCAGTGAGTACCTTTAAAGGCTGTAATGCAGCTAAGAAACTCTGCCTGGGAAAATACAAAGAGGACGTCACAGGAAAATAAACAGACATCACATCAGAAGAAAGCTCAGACAACAAACAACAAACAACAAAAGCCTTCGATGAACTTGACAGAAATAAATACATTTTGGACAGAAACAAGGACTATGGATTTTGTCCTTTGGGAGCACATTAGGCCAGTTTGAACTGGAGGCAGGTTTTTGTTGTTTTGTTTTGGTTTTTTTTGATGAGACCAAGACCGAAAGCCGTTACTTTCTACCTTTGAGGCCTGAGCGCGCTGCAGCAGAGTGGAGAGTGAGTGGGCTTTGGTGCCCTGAGGCTTGGCACTGGGCATTCTTAACACAGGCCGGGGGCTCTCTTCCATGCTCCTGTCACTCACTGCTTTGATGTGAACCAGGAAGGAGCGGTACTTCCCTCCTGCCATGCCTGCAATGGACGAAGGAACAAAACAACTAAGAAAAACGTACACACTCAAAACTTCATTCTTCTTGAACTGATTTTCACAACACACTGTTATGAAGGTATTTATCTTCAATCCAGAGTGTGGTCTTTCAGTTTTAAAGCATTTGATTTATTTATTGATTTCACGGGCAAATTTCGTAACGCTTTCCCTCAAATTCTGGCTTTGCACTCAAAAAACTAGATTTGCTGTGATTCTGCACAAACTTTCTTGCTCAAATGCATGTATATAATGTTTGCTTGGACAGATTTCCTGTGGTCAAGCTTCAGCCTTTCTCCTCGCACTCAGCCTCATCTGTGCACTCGGGAAACTTTTTCTTCCACTTTTCATTCTTGCCACTGCTTGTCTACTTTGTTGCAACTGTACTGGGCTGCTAGCATTAGCTACAAACGGCTACATAAAATAGTGGCCGTGTAACACACAGAGGGCGGTGTGTTGAACAGCTACTATTTTATGTAACTATATAAGAAAAAGTAGGGCTCTGGTATATGCATCAAAAGTTTCCTTATTCTGCAAGTCGTAAATAAAGCTAAGAAAACACTTGAAATAAAGCCCTGTGGGACAGGAGTGGATGATTCACGAGATGAAATGGGTCAAACAGTAACTGCCCGAATGTGACGCTCTGGCCCCCCCAACAAGGCAGAAATTATTTCAATGGACAACACCGCACCTGGCATTCTATTGGTTGAGGAGTCTGGACAGGATTTCAAAAAATCCGTGAGCAGAGAAAAGATCTGAGTGCTCAGGTTTGGAGGCCAAGTACGTGGAAAAAGGCTGAGGCTTGAGCAAAGCAAACATTGTATACTCTGCATTCCAGCTTGAAGGTTTGTGTAGAGGTAAAGCAAATCTACAACCAAGAGGGAAGTTTTCGAGTGCGAGGGCAGAGTTTGAGGGCAAGCATTACCAAATCTGTGCATGAAATTAATAAATAATGCACTCAAACTGAAAGATTGAAGACAGGAAAATACCTTTATCACTGACGGGAACTAACAGAGAGTGAGGGACTTCAAAGAGACACGAGATTGTGGCTGATGTTACCTTTGACCAGTTTGGGACTAGTGAGGCTGAGCATGCCTGCGTGGCCAGAGAGGTCCAGCCCACTGGCCAGCCACACTGGACCACACAGGATGTCCTCCTTGTGGTCCTCCAGGAACGGACACAGCACAGAGCCTACAGCAAACAAATGAACCACTGCTAAATAAATTGCCAATATAAAGTAAAGTTCACAGGTACAGAAGCAAACAAACATAAGAGACTAGTGTCCGACCGATAGGGATTTTTTGGCCCGATAACGATAGCCGATATTAGAGGGGGTGCAATCACCGATAGCC
>JAPZDX010000003.1:1469734-1479908 GCA_029783625.1 Naso annulatus | reverse complement strand
CCTTAGACCCTCTCACCGGGTGAGGAAAAACTAAAAAAAAACAACCCTAAATCGATGGAAAGAATCAGGGAAAATAATGTATCTGTGTGTGTTTTCAATAGAGATGTTGCGATACAATTTATGCCTTTCCGATACTGATTCTGATACCCAAACTAGCAGCAGATACAGAGCACTGAGCCAATACCAACGCTAAAAAAAATAACAATTTCCTTAAAACGTTAAGGTGTAATAGTAATTTTGTAAAATAAAAAGAATATATAAAACAGTAGCGCAACAACAACTTACAAACTAATATCTAGGAAAATCAAATTCCATACACTACACTAAGCCAACACAGAAGTAGCTTGGTACCATTTAGCAGCTGATAAATCACGTGGTATCAGGTCGGTGCACAGACTGGTACTCACTGACACCAGTACCAGCATTTTCGGCGGTATTGGAGGCATTTTTCGATACTGGTATTGGTATCGGAACAACTCCAGTTTTCAGTCTGTCTCTTTTTAATTGGATAGGCCAGGCTCTTTTCTCATATTTTCAGAAACTGTAATGCTTCATCATACAGTAATATTTTAGACAACAGTGTATGTCTTATTTTGTTTCTGCAATTCTTTGGAACAGCTATTTTACTTTCCATCTTGGCATTTGTGACGAAACAACAGTAGTATAACCTGTTCATGGTACAATGCACTCTGATGTGATTCTTGAGGTAATGCACTGCCCCTTGCAGTGCCTTGCAGGTTGACAGCATATTGCATTGCAGCAAAAGCTGAGCTAGCTCTGTATTTTTTGCTGGACAATCCTGACTTTTATTTGCCAGACCCTCCTGTGAGCACACCTGATCCAAATCATCCAAAGATAATACTAACGTTTTGTCCTCCTCAATTATAGTAATGATGGTAAACTAAAGTTTGCCACAGAACAGAATACAGTGGGCCAACTCAAACAGGCAGAACCCAAAGCAAGTACTGGAGCATGATTCAGTTTTGTTTAAGGTGCACAGGACTGATGTTTCGATGCACACTGTGTCTTAAATGAGAGAGGGCTCTCTGTAAGGACGAGGGGATTTAACCTTTACTGTTCGACTCTAATGAAGATGCAGTGCGTGTCAAAACATTAGTCCATTGCACCTCGATAAAGCTCTAAAGGTGAATCTGTGCTCCAGTATGGGCTTTGGGTTCAGCCAGTTTGAGTCAGCCCACTGAATTTTGTTTTGTGACGCCAAGCCCTGTTCTGTGAGCACCACCTACCTCCATCTGTGGAGCGGCTGTGTGCAACAGACTCCTTCTGCACTAAAACTTTAAATTTTAATGCAACACATATCAACAGCAACATGAAGACAAAAGTCACAACAACAACAACAACAGTAACCATAACCTTCCATAGTCATTTGTTTCATGAAGGGCCTTTGTATTAGACTACAGTAATATAAGTTTTGGGACGTAATAACACGGTAACTAAATGTATCATCATTTAGTTTGTGTTTTGTTTTTTTGTTTTTTTGTTCTTTGTATTTAGTCCAGCAGTCACATTGACACTTCTTTTCTGCTTGACACACTTGTGTTATGTCCTACTGAATTCACCAAAAGAAAATTGACAAGGTGTACCAAAAGGTGGCGTGGGCTTTTCAAAGTGGAAATTTGTACATATTTGTGTCTGTCAGAGTAAACAGTTTTGATTGTGACCATTTAACTGTTGGGGCTGTTCTGGAGTATTTACTTGGTTGAATCTTTGCTATACAACTACTTGTTTTTCTGTTCAAGCAGGATTTAACTCGCCATATTTTACTGTCTGACTTCCACTGCATATAATTCACTGTGTTGTTAGGTAATACAATGCATGAACTGGTTTCTTGTTTTCTTTACCCCACTGACCCACCCTCACTGTCATCACAAAGAACATATTGTGATACTTCACTGAAAACACTCTTTTCCTCAGGGTGAGAAGGGTACAGTCTGCCCAGACAGATTTTAAAAAATCGAATTGAATCAGCCACTCTACAAAATGGAAACTTATCAAAAAGTTCTACACAGTCTGTCATGCACCTGTCTTCTGCTATTGTTTTATTTATTACTATTTATTAACCTATTTTACCTCTACAATAGCATGTAAATATATAACCCCTGCAAACCCTGTTTACATTACACTGTCTGCACTTTATCCACCCTGTAATTTCACTTATTCAGTCCGTTCACATCCTCTATAATGTTCATTGTTCAATATTTATAGTACAGTTGTTTTGTTTTTTTTTGTATATACTGTGTATATATTGTTTATTTTTCTAGTTATATCTTTTTAATAAGTTCCTTGTTTTTTATACTGGCCTGTTTTCAAGTCATGCTGCTCACGTGCCTTAAATTGTCCCCCGGGGATAAATAAGGTTTTTCTGAATCTGAATCTGAAAAAGAATCTAAATATAATCTCACTCGTGTCATGTTACTGCAGCAGTGACAGCTGCTGTGACATGTTGTTCCTCAAACCCCACACTGTCAAGAAAGTCCGCCAGAGCAGACTCTCCCTCACCAGGCTTTCATTTTCACAGGCTCACACTCACTCTGTGTCCAGAGCTGGCATGTTTAAATTTTAATTGACCAGAGAGTCAAATCAATCGGCCCAGGCTCGCCTTGATAGAGAGGCCCGTCCTTTGTTTCCGTGGAGAGACTGACAAATTATTTGTGCTTTGATATGAGAGTGTGTGTGTGTGTGTGTGTGTGTGTGATGTGGTTGGGTGTGCTGTATAGACCACAGGATGATCAGATGAGGCTCAGCCATTAATAATTCATGCTCTGCCCAAATGCCCATTATCTTGGTACTGTCTCTTTCCCTCACCATCTTACTTCACCTTCTGCTACACAGTGAGACTGTTCTTAATCATCCACCCATGGGAGTGTTTCTTTACAACATAAGCTTGCTGAATAAGTGATTATCAGAGGTTTACTGTGGCAAACATAACTTGTAGTACGCTGTAAATAGCTGGAGGAGTACTCAACCGTTCAGTGTATTAAATGAAGCCAAAAGGAAAGAGTTTATAATACAGAGCCGATTAAATCCGTTTTCTTTTTTTCCGAAATTCAGTCTTCCATTTTAATTTTTGTGATTTTTTTTTTTAACTTTTACTCTTCCTTTACCAGCAGACGGTGTCTAATAAAGTGATTGAATAAAATGCCAACAACCTTGTAACCTCAGGGCATGTATGAAGGCTTCTGTCCTTTAAGGCGCCGTTCCTTTTTGTTGGCAGTGTCTTGTTTTCATTAAGCTCTTCTTGCTTACTTAAGTAGGTAAGATTATGTCCGACTCGGCGCCCACAGCTCCAGAGTCCGGGATAAATTCTCGTTTTAAATATGCTGATGTGTTTGTAGCTGTAACGTTAATGGTCGGTGGAGGACGCGTGCCCCTATTGGCTCGCTGTTTTTCTTGTTTCTCACGTTAGCTCTCGAAGCTAACGCTAAGTGGTCATCGCACGTATGTTAACGGGTCCAGTCAACGGAACTCTGGCAGGATTTAAAAAACAGCTCATAGACGAACTCGTTTGGGTATTGCTCTGCTCTGCGTTTTGGAGAAAGTGTTGAATTTCGTAGATTTTTAGACGGCTTGTTCGTCACAGATAGCCGCTTCGACGTCATTTTGAAGTGACACAGGCTTGGTCCCGCGCGCTCAAGGTCCCCCCTCGAAACAGTTTGTCCCGACGAAACGTTCCGCTTTTTCCTTCAACCAGAATTTCGACCAAACCATGACAAAATCTGCAATATGTTGCGATTAACATTTGATTTCACATTTATTAGACAGTTCCGTGATTCTGTCTGCATGAAATGATTTGAGCCTTTGTACAGAGGAAGCAGCATACCTGAAATACTGACGTCTCCATAGAGGTACATTGTATTCACACTGGGGAAGCCAGGGACTAGCTTTAAATCAGTGCCTGGTGTGTGAAGCTCCTCAGTATAGCAGGGGGCAGCAGTAGCTGGAAAAAAGTTGCTGTGAGGTCATTTGGAATATGAGTATCTGCAGAGTCATCAGTGGGATCAGCCCCGGCAGCAGGACGTCAGGCTGCAGTTCTGTAATAGTTGATTCATTTTTCAGCTTTCCACTGCTGCTGAGTTTTTTGTTTTTTTCCCAGTATCCCTTGCAGTCTGCAACACTGCAGCATAAAAACACTACATACATTAAAATGAACAGTGGCGTTTTCCCCGCAACACATTATTTGGTCTTAATAAAGCCTTAGAGAGTAACACTCAAAAAAACTTCAACAGGACAGCATGGTTGTGATTGATTTGTTTGACCTTGACCGAATAACCCATAAGCATCATCAGATTAAAGATTAAGTGGTTATAGGCTGATTGGTGTAAATACATTTGTGACATTACCTTGACACCACTGACTTCTGGCCAGTTCAAACCAGTGAAAAGAGAGAGAGAAAAAAATCACAAATTTAGAAAGTGAATGCGTAGTCACCGAAACTTTTTAAACTCATTTCATGTATGCTGTTACACTGAGGACAAGAGGCTGATGTAGAAAATAGCTTTTCGGGGTGCAGATATTAAAAAAAAACACAAGGGACTGAATGCCCATAGATTTAACTTTCTCACTGCCAGATGATGAAGTTGTGGAGTCTTACAGCAGTTTTCTTACTGCATCATGATTTATGCCTCTGCAGGCTGTTCATCCTGGGCTCCTATGACAGAGAAACCTATGTTCACTGCACGCTGGAGCTGAGCAGCCACCAGTGGAAGGAGAAGACCCGGAGCTCCATCAAACGGGTGGGTTTTCCTCCTCTTCAGCATCAGACTTCGGCTGTATTCAGACCAAATCAGGTGATCTGGCGAAATGCCGCCAGGTTGTCCAGCGGTGGGTGTGTCAGTTAACATAACAGGACCCATTGTGTACTGTGATCCGCCCCCAGTCCGAGAGTTGGGGTCGATCGCTGGAAGACGTCCCCTTTACGTTATTTGCTGCTGCAGCGTGATGTCATGCTGCATGTCTTCTAAAGCTGAGCTGGTTTCAACTTTTTTGCCGCAACTGGCTGCAGTCTTTCTGGGCAGCCTCATTCAAATGGATGAGAAAAGCTGCGTTTTCACCTGATTTAGTCTGAATGCAGCCTTAACCTCTCATTCGTCCTGTTAAGGATTGCACTGAAAAATGCTTAGTGATGCAGGAAACTAGTTTAGAACTTTGTGCTTTTTCCAAATCTCTGTTAAGGTTTACTGTTAATGCATTATGTAAATTATATAAAGTTACAAAAATACATAGTTTAAAAATGAGCAAAACCTTTGACTGCTGTGCCGAAGCCCAGTTTTTAAGATGGTGAGAGCATTTTATTGTAGGTCAGACAGAGTTCAACCATGGCTCTACAGATGAAGTTGAGGCCGTGTCCTCGTGGGTTATGTTTTATGGCAAAATGAAACATGTTATACAGTTTGTTAAAGCACTGAACGAGTATCAGTTCACCCGACAACTGAGACTGGCTCATGTCATCCCTCATTCTGTGCATTTCCATCATATGTCTGGAGTCGTGTCCAGAGATGTCAAAGCTGTGTAATTCTCTCCTCTACCTAAGGGGTAAAATACGAGTGTAACAAAAATAGTACCTCTGCAAGTTTACAAAATTCAGAATTAATTTAGAAAGATGCACTTGGAGCTGAAAGGAGCTTTATCTTTTTTAATTATCTTTTTGAAACGCTTTTCAAACACGCAGAAGTGTAACACAATCACTTCCTCTCGGCATGCTACATATTGGACACTGCGTCTCATTGACACATTAATACAATCTTATTTTCATCTTCCTTGCACTGATGAGATTGTCCTATTGTTGACATTTTGAGCAGCAAAGAAAATTTGCAGCCCTCCGGCAAACCTTTTCTAATTGCTGCAATTTAGAGATATTATCGTTATCACATCAAGCTTGTTTGGAGGTGACTAACGACCGTTTCAGAGTGAAATGTCAGCCCTAATAACTGAAGCCTTGGCTTCAGCCGAGCCTGATGCTGAATGACATTTGCAGTGCCTTAAAGATTATTTGTATTCCATTGAACAGTAATTGTCCTGTATACCTATGTCCAGTAGGGGGCAGTGAAATATCAGGTTGTAAACTCAGAACTCACCACACTGTCTTTTTTGTCTTACCTCATTCTAGAACAGTTCATTTTACGTTCACTAAAAGTGCTGGAGTTCAGAGATAACGTTCACAGTGAGAGTTTGATGTAAGTTAATTTTAGTTATTGTTATAAAATATCACAGGCCTGAGGTCAAAGGGTTCCAACTGGAATAAAAACTATGTGAGACACTTCACTGCAGGACAGTAAGACCTGCTGTCCGCTGATAAAGTTTCTGTAAGGCTTTATGTTGACTCACCGCTTGGTTCGTTTTCTGTAAAATGGATCTTTTCAGAAATTTAATACATAATAGGGATTTTGTTTCTGATGTTTGTACAGACTCACTACACAGACTGGAGACACTCACCAGCCATGCAGCAGTTTGACCATAAACAACCCATAACACAAAGCTCTCTATGGGACATACGTTCAATTTTCTGAAGAATATAGTAATATCAAATAGTTTAAAAACGTAATGTACATATCAGCACAGCGGCATGGTTTCTCCGTACGAGAAAACACCATCACACTTCCTGTACACTAAAGGAAAAGAGAAAATAAGAAAGTAACGGTCCCTCATGCATGTGTCCACTTAGTAACAGATTATTCTAACACTTAACATAACATTCCTGTCTTAAATCTCTTTGCTAAAGCAACGACTTGAAAAATTGTGAAAACCTTGCCAGCAGAAAAACGTTCAAGTGCTGAACTAGAGTAAATTTAACGTTTCAGAACTGGTTGAACACTCTCAGTTCTTCATTACTTACTCTTCATATTTTTTCTTAGCTGTATTGCCAAAGCATGTGATAGAACTAACCCTATGGTCTGTTAAGGGTACAGCCTGTAGTCCAGTAAGTCATGAATATGTGAACTACTGCAGCACTCAACCAGCACAGCCATCAGCAGCACAGCCCTCTCCAAGTGGACCCACTTCAAAGCACTTGTATCCCTTTTTTGTTAAAACACGAATAGAAATGCAGATTCATGGTGGCATTTGAGTCTGATTTATCAGGCCTCTCCAGTCTGCATGTGCCCAGCAGGACTCTGTAGTAAGGATTAAAGGCTATACCATCTGGAAAAGGTCAATTTGCCATCTTTCTTTCACTCTCCCTTTTCCACCCGATGATTGCCAGATAAGGAGCTTCCCTTGCTTTCCTTATGAAAGCTGCAGCTTGTGTCATGTATGTTAATTTGAATATTTCCATAGTTTAACCAGTGCGAGCTACTTGCTCTAGCTTCTCTTTGCACCGTGTGTCCAATTTCCCAAGATCTTATCAGGAAGGACTCTTGGACTGTAAATCACTATCATCTAGGTGGAAATCACAAATCAATTTTAAACAAGCCTGGAACACACAGGCTCGTTTTAATGACCTATTCAAGTCAGAGGCATTCTATTTGCTCAGTGTTGTTCAAATACCAAAATATCATTCACCCAGCTTGGTCATTTAAACTGATGCTGACTAGTGATGAAACTATGACACTTACACTCACTGTATGATAATACCTCGGTGTCAAGTCAATGGTACGATATTTAGTGCAATATTTTTTTAAAAAGAGATCAGTCAAGACTTGTAAAAAATACTGGTTATTGTTATCCAATTTTTTTGTAACTGTTTTTCATTTATATTGCTTTGTTTCCTTTATAAGCATGTGTAAATAATTATCATATTGTCTTTTGCAAAGAAGAAAACTGACCATTTGACGGTGATTGAACAATGATTTACAAATGACCCATCTCACACCCTGTGCTCTCAGCTGACTGTCTACTTTGACTGTCAGTCATTTTCTGTCAGTAACGTCTTTTTGGCCGTTCCACGAGCTAAACGAGCGTCTCTCTTTGTTTCCTTCTTCCTCCGTGAGCTGACTGACTGTGTTTGTCTTCTCAGACGATGAATTTTTCACACACAGTTCAGCAGGTCTCTAGCTGCTGGAGCTTTTTTTTTTCTTTTTTTTCACAGCTGCGCGCTGTCACCAGAGAGAAAGTGAAACTTAACTCCAGTCGGCTCATTCCTTTATTTCCTCAACACATCTGAGTTTAACTTGACTCTGAAGTTTGAGGGAACGCTTCGCACATGTGATCTCCTTCACTGCAGCCTGCCTCTGTCTCATTCGACAGCGTTACTGTCTGTGATTCAGATTGTTTTATGTCCTCAGTGCCTGATGAGGAAAGAGCCGCAGTGGTTGACGGTCTCTGTAGTTCCCAGTTCCCTACACTCTGCTTCACTGCAGCTGTCACAAAACTACACTTTTTGCCCAGAAGACCTGTTGTTTGACACCGTCACATGAGGCACCTCTGGTATCGCAATACTGCGAAAACAACGACACTGTTAGATCCCTACTGCTGACATTTGGTTTGACATTTGCTAGTTCCAGTATGTCAGTTTCTTGTTTTTTATTTGAGTGCTTACTTTAAAGTCTGCTACCTGTATGGACCTTTTACCGCTTTAATTTGCTGCCAGACAGCTGTTTATTTTGACACTGCATTTTTTCAGCCGTAGTCACTCTGTGTATTCCTACTTGCTTGTCTGCTACCACACACAGTATCACTCTGCAAATCCACTGTTTGACTCAGATGGTAGCGAGACCGGACTGAAATAAACTGCTGTCTGGCAGTCAAATGAAGTGATGAAAAAATCTAAAATTTAGTGTACAACTGAATGGATGTTGGGAGTTTTTTAGGTAAGAATTTATATATGAGGCAAAAAAAGTTTTTCTGCTTACCTGTCGATTTCTCCCCCCTTTCTCCTGAAAAGTGACTCAGCTGGTGCTGCTCTCCATCCGCTGACATTTGTAGACAGACAACATCTAAGTACCTCACACAACCCCCCCTCAAAAATACTCAACTATCCCTTTAATTCTGTAGAATATGGCGCGCATGCCATGACAACTCAGTAGCACCAAAATATTTAAATTAAAAAGATTTTTCTCCTTAAACATGACTGCACCTCCCTGCAATGTAAAAGTTGCAGTAGGCCATATTGTGATTTAGATCAAATTTTAAATAACTTGCGCAGCCCTAAAAAAAAATAATGATTATAAAACTAGACCAATTAAATAGATGGGGTTGATATTTCAGCCAACGTAAGCTTATTACCGATATATTGTAACAGTGAACGTGGTCTGGGACGTTTTATCCCCACAACAAAATATCCACGGCACCCATGAACAGATCTGTCTCTGCACAGAGTGACACTCAAGCCTGACCCATGATCAACTTACTAAACAAAACTTCACTGATACTTAGCATTACATCTTTTAAGTCACACAAACTACAAACAGCATCAGCATACATTTTTGCACCGCTGCAAATACTGCCATCAATTTAACACGTGACAGCAGATGCTTTGCAGGCAGCAGCGTCTATAGAGCACATTAATGCCACAACAACAAGCGTTAACATTCAGCACTGACTTGATGTTTCTTTTAAGTCCAGTTCTTCAAAAAAGCCACTGTCAGTGGCAGTTAGTGTCAGATGGTTCAGTGTCTCCTGATGCCAAGCCAAGATTCGAGACTGGTCACTCCTCACTGTTACCTGTCAGTGACACTGCAGGGTGTAAGTTATTCGTATGAGGATGTCAATGTCAGGGAGTAAAAATCTATAAATTTAATCTTCATGTAAGTGTGAGCAGTTAAAGGGCAAATTAATTCATTTCCTGGTTGTCCATTGACTTTCATAACTAAACGGCTTCTTTAAAAGAGAAGTTTGTTTTTTTGCACATTAAGCTTTACAATAAGAATATTTTTGTGATCACATACGATGTTTTACAGCATTATCATGATGAACAGCGTGGTCATGAGAATGTAAGCTCATAGCTGATGTTACGTTAGCTGAAAACAACGGAGGTGCCTGGGCATTTAAGTGCTTTGATAATCCGTCGAAAAACACAATAAAGGCTTGTTTTAAAAGATGAGAAACTCGCTGAATGTTTAGTGATGTCCTCTCATGTAGCAACACTGAAACAGAATGTTAAACAACAGCTTATAACCCATAAACGGCTTTTTCAGCTGCTTCAGGAAACAAACAATCTGCCATTTCCCCGTTATAAGCCGTTGTTTGACCCGTGTTTTAGTCTAGTCTTTTAAAACAA
>JAPZDX010000003.1:1431154-1443721 GCA_029783625.1 Naso annulatus | reverse complement strand
CCAGGTGCTAAGACTGAAAAAAACTTGTGAACAGAACACAAGGTGCCCTGTTGCTTCAGGTAAGACAATGTAATATGATTCAGGAGAAGAAGTTCTATAGGGTTTATAGGCAAATGAGAAATCACAAGCCTGGATAGATACAGCTTTTTTAGAAACGTGTTTCACCGGCTATGGTTCCTTTTTCAGTTCAAACAGAGTTTTAATTGCTTGCAGCAGACCTCACCTCATCTCACACTGCTGTTTGACCTCCCTAACTTGTGTGATGCACTGAGCCCCGAGCCCATTTCTTCTAATCAAAGACAGGAATCTTTAAAAATGTATCAACTTTCAGTGGAACTTGACAGTAGGCCTGGGCAGTGTATCAGTATTGCATCATATCATGATATGAAACAAGATATCATGACAGATTTTGGATATCGTTATATCGTGATATGGTGAAAGTTTTGTTTTTTCCTGGTTGAAAAGACTTCATTACAGTAACGTGACATGACTTTCTGAACTTGTCAGACTGTTTTTGCTGTTTTTTTCAATTGATCCTTGATCCACTAATCTGCACTACTGATGATTACTTATCAAAAAATGTCACTGGGTTAATATTTTGTGAAATCACCAATAGTCATCCTTACAATACTGTCTCAGTGTCGAGGTATTTGGTCAGATATACGGTGATATTTACTCACTTTGTCACCTTAGCTGCTTCCACTCCTTAGAATGCACAACAGTCAGTCACAACCTACATGATAATTATCAATAACGACTGATATGAAACTTCACTGTCGTGATAGGTTTTTCAGCTGTATCGCCCACTTGGCAATATAAAAAAGCGTCCTGACAGTGCAGTGGCCCACACTTGTACAGATCAAGACTTGCAAAAATTGTTTACCTTTTTTCTTCCCAATGCAATTGAATAATATACAACAGAAGTACATGATATTTCCATCAAAGGTGTAAAAAGACAATCTGTAGACGCTTCCCTGCATGTAGGTTGCTGTGAGAAGCACAGTTGTCTGGGTTCTTTGTGAGGAGGAAGAGCAGGGGAGGTGCTGTGCGAGCATCTGCAGAGTAATTGAAGGCCAGTGTTGAGATGGACAGGCTGATTACACCGTGTCTTCTCCCACATTTCCCCATCATGGCAACTCAATCTTGTCACCCCGCACAGGCAATCATGTCAGTATTTCTGTTACCGAACTGAATAGCATGTACATGGCTGATTCATATTTTCATGGTACATATACACGTTACTATTACTGTTAACTCCAAAACATCAGGTAAATAAGAGAGAGCACTTGAAGTAACATCAGCCACTCTTAATGCTCAGTGTTTAAATACACCAAAAGTTAATGATGCTGATAATCCAGCTGTCTCTATCAACTGTTTGTGTTGTCATTTTGAGGAGAGAACGGTTTTTTCATAGTTAACCCACATTTAATAAGATATGGCCTTTTCAGAAGTATGAAAAACTGCTAACATCCAGTCAAAGATGTATATGGAAGAAGGTGCACTGACGTGGGCACTGAATATTCGCAGTAGATTTAAATGAACAAGACTTCAGAAACTGTTGGTATTCTTGAACAACTCACACCATTGTTGCAAAAATGATGACCACTCCAGAGGAGGGTTTGGTGTGTCGGTCCCTGCTCAGTCTGACGATGTTTACTTTCTGATGAACTGTTTCTCTTGGTTTTGTATAGCCAGGAAGCTACTTAAGCACTTTCAAACTTAAGCCTAAGTTCAGTACAGTTTTCACTCAACACTACATGTGACACAACATTCTGAACATTACAATAAATTCTGAACACAATGCAGTATAAAAACAAACCCGTTTTGACTGGAATTATACAGGTACTTCTAAAAAGCACAGCAACACCAAGATGAAAATATTCCATTCATCCATTAAGTTTATGAAAAGAAATAATCACTTTGTCATCTATCTATCTATCTGTCCATCCATCCATCATCTCCTCCATCTAAGGATACTTAGCTTAGCTTTGAACTTGCTTGATTTGCATCCAGCTGTACACTTTGTACTATTGGTGGACTGTGGTAGCTGAACAGTTGGATCAAAACAGAAATAGTGATTTTCAAAGAAGAGTAAGACATGAATGTCACTGTATTAGTTTGAATTTGATTTTTTTGGATGTCAAGCTGCTAATTCAGAACAACAGACAGCCTGGGCTAGCAGCTGTCCCACAAGCCTCTGTAATTCACTTAAATCTCTCTTTTAGCATCATTGTCTCTGAAAAATGATACATTATGGGATCCACTGCGTATATGCTGAGAAAATTAATCATGTATAGCAGAACTTTAGATTTTAAAAATGTCATTTTCTGCCAGTGTTAAACATCTAAACATCTGTTAGCATACAAATTAGACTAGAGTTCCCACAGCGTTTTATCACTGCAACAACATGTATAATGCTGTGACTGTAGACGCTGGTTTCTCTCTTATCTTGGAAACAGTCTATTCTAATTTTTATCTTTCCAGCTTTTAGTTGCAAAGATACCACACTAGAGGGAGAACCGCAAGCAGAAACTGAGAGAGACAGAATGATTTACCACTGTTAGATAAAACCTCTAGAAATACAGAGTGACACAGTACGAGAACATGTCTAAAAGCTAAAGTTCCAGTTTCACTTTAAGTAGATAAGGTTAAGTATGAAGCTATGTGGAAGGATTTTGTTGATGTTTGTTTTATTTCCCTCGTGTGTTGCTTCACCAGTTTTTTTCTTTCTCTTCAGTTTCCAGCTATGAGCAGCTCCTCACTGCATTAAGGACGAACACATCCATTGTGTTGGCCCTCATTATCCAGCTATTACTGTCCTAATGTAAGCTTTATAACACTGTACTATTGCAACAATACTGAACTAATGTAAGGCTTTCAAAAGTTAGCAATATATCAACAAGGACTAAAACAATCGTATTTGGCTGTATAAACTGTCTTATTGTTATTGTCATGATTTTTGTTATTATTTTTTTCTGTTTAATATGTGTGCAGTAAACAGATCCATTGTAGAAAAGGGAAGGAAAGACTGAAGTACAAGAAAAGCACCTTTGACCTAAAAAAGTTTTATCTCTGAAAACGAAAGGCGAACATTGGCTTCAGCTGTGTAAACGCATCGATAAGGCTGATACTGGTGTTTTAGTAAACATCAGGTTTCAGATCAGTATCATCTGATATGACAGAGATAATGGAGAATACAGCAGAATCCAAATTGTACAAATGATCCTGATTATTCTTTTTTTTCCCCCTTTTATTAATTTTATGATTGATGCAAATGTGACAGTTGAAAAAGACGAACAGTTGTCCAGATTATCAGTTGGATTAGAATACTGGTTCTCACTGTCTCACTTTGCTAATTAAAATATTAAAGGCTTTTCTCTCCATCAAGAACACATTTGTGGTGAAAACAATGGAAATACTTTTTATGTATTATGTTTCTGTTTTTGAATGGATTTGATAGAAACACTAAATATACCTTAACGATAGCTCGACTTAAGGAATAGTTAGACATTTTTGGAAACATGCTGTTTCACTGTCTTACTGACAGTTTGATGAGAATATCGATACCACCAAGCTTCATGTTTGTAATATGTAGTTTGAACCTCCACAGTCCAAAAAAAATTCAAATTATTCCTTTAGAATAGATTCACATTGATGAAACCTTAGACACACTAATAGGCCAACATGTCATGACGTACGTGCAGGTGTTAAGTAATATCATAATGATGGCTCAGGGCAGAAACACACAGAAAGTGGCGAGGTCACCACAAAATGGTGACACCTCGCCAACTCAGCTGCCAGTGGCTAGATCCACTGAGCTGTCAATCAAAGTGCAGTTCACAGCTGTGGTTGCTTTTTTGTCTGATTCATATCAGACACATCCACCAGCAGAGGCTGCAAGTAGGTGTTAAATAAATGAAAATAATAAGCTGCAAATTTCACTAAAATATTTGCAATAAAAATGTGATAGGTCATGGCTGTCACAGTTCATTTATTTGAACTTTGTCCCCACACCTGCCCAGCTCTTACTGCTGGCTATGCTGCGTCCTGTGAGGGTTTCAGTGTTTATCAGCTCTCTGTTTCCAATGTGTTTCTACCACAAGTCACTATTAGTGTCCACATAAGCAATATACACACCAGGACACTGAACATAATGTGAATGAAACATAGTTGTTATTAACATTATGAATACCACCTGTGCTTTTTTTCTAAAAAAATGGAAACAGTCTAATGCATTCTCTGTTTTTGGCATATTTACTCAAAATTGATGGAAGAAAAACAGATTGCAGTACAATATCTTAGGATTTTATTACTGCTTTTTTTCCCTGGGTCGTGACTGGAAACCATTAATCCATCCGTTTAACTGTTGTGAATTTAAGGTGAACACCATCATGGTCAAAGGAGGGGAGAGAAGGTTTAAAACTTTAAAACTAGAGCTATCTCTAGAACTCAGACTGCACCTGATACTCACAACATAAGTTTTTTTGATGTTTTTCCCTGTAGAGCTGACCAGAATAACTCTATCACTGTTAAAGGCATCGTCAAGACTCTGCTACCACAGCAGACCAGCCAACTTTTGTAGCAAAATCAACTTATTGTCATGGAATTAGAGTCAATAAAGGATTTTGTCATAAAGGAAGATGAAATCTGTGAGTCTTTTGCTTCAAATCCAATTTCGGTGACCTTTGACACACAAATTCCTGTCATTTACAGAGAGCAAATCGTCTGGGCAGGACTGACTTTTGAGGAAATTGGAGCTGGAGATTTATATTAGCTGTTACATAAACATTTACCATTTTAAAGCCTTGCTGAAATGTAAACTGCTCCACAAAAAAGTCATGGTTTGCAAATTTTGACAGCATTGAAGCATAATGCTGCTTTGGACTCATGTCTGTTGATGGAGTGGTATACCATGCATAACTGGCCATAAGATCTCCACAGCAAAGATAGAGTTCTTCTGAAAATTAGCATGGGAGCTTTTAGTGTATTTTAACTTTGGGTACAATTTTTTGGTGGTGATACTCCACCACACAGACAGACACACCCAGTCACTATGACAACAGAATTAATAAAAAGAAGGAAATTTAAAAAAGACTGAATTATCTGTCACCTACTACAACACTCACATTATGAATACAGTATAGTGTTTTATTAGAATAACAACAGCTTCATGTCACCTGTTTCTCATCAATGTTAAGCTACTATGATAGTCTACACTTGTTACATTGTACACATCAAAAGCCAGAAGATAACACACTGAAAGATTTTTCATGTGGAAATATTGCAGTGTCAGTCTGCAGTTTAACACTGATGGAGAAAACATCAAAGCAAAATGTGACAAGACTCTGCTGTTGCACTGATGGAATCAGTCAAAATGTTCAAGTTGTCTTTATCAATTGAATTTATCACAGAAGGATGAAGAAATGGCAACTGTTTGAAAATTTACAGTTAATGATTTATTAAATAAAAACGTTAAACACAGCAATTTTAATTTTTCTTTTTCTCAAGTTGCCAAAAAAACAAAAAAAACAAAACAAGCATGAAAAAACAAAAGTTCGCTCTGTTCTTCTTTGGAGGATATATTGTGTTTTAGAATACATTCCTGTTCCTTTTCTTGAGCAGCTCAAATGTGTTGACATGTAGGTTAGCCTGAGCTGGGGCTCTACTTCCTGTAACTGTCTGAATGCAAAGGACATGACAGATAGATATGGTCAACCTCCCTGCCCGGATTTTAAACAGAAAACAGTTTTTAATATACCTCACAATTACAATACCAACTCGCACGACAACACCTGCTGAAAAGACTCTTGACAGTATTGTGGACATGCAGTAGATAAAAATTAAATTTTAATGGCTGACATATGAATTAAGACAGATTTATATTCCAAACAAACCAGCAAAGCATACATGTTGCTCAGCCCAACCCCTTTTTTTTGTGTGGAACCTAACCAGGCCTTCACCATTACCCACAGAAATAAAATGTTTCAATAAATAATAATAAATAATAATTAATAAATGTAAGGATTTAAGATGGTTTGTAGAGATATAATGCCAACAATAATTCTGGTGATTAGGTCATGTTGCTCAGCACACTGCCCAAAAAGTGCTTTTTGACACATCTCTACTGAATAAGGCTGTTGGCTAAAAAAATATCTCTTACACAATGCACTTGCAACCACAGATCAAGAACAACTTTGGTTTGCTCCAGTAAAACTGCTAAGAGGACACTGAACAGTGAGGACTGAACGCAGGACATTCACATTGAAATATTTCGACTGCTTTTTTTGTTGCTTTTTTTCTTTTGTATTCCTTTTTTTTTTTTTACAACAAAAATAGATCCTCTGAGGGGTTAACCTGCACGGCTGGTGTCCTGTTAATCATAATCGTCGTATTCTGGTTCCATATTTTCACCCTGGTAGCGCATTTCCTGTGTGGAGTAGGACCTTGTCTTCATTGAACAGTTGGTGTCCATCAAAATTGCCTGAAAAGAAAATTGTTGGAAAATGTTTCTTCCACATGTCAAAGTTCCACGAGTAAAAGACCTTTTAGGGTACTAATTATTTTATCAAATGCAGTTTTTAGATGGGACGGGTCTGGAATGGTGTTTGGTTACTTGCTTGATTAACTCTGTCAAAATCAGAAACTGAACATAATTTATTAATGCTGTCAAACGATTAATTTTCTTAATCACTCTTAATCCCTAAATTCAGTACTTCATCATTCGCGTTTGTAATCGCATGTTTAAGATTTCATTACTTTGCAATTCAGGGAAGTTTAAAAATCCATTTTAAAAATGAACCAGAATGTCTTGATTTGAAATTAAATTAATACAAAGAGTAAAGTTCTTTTATGATCCCAGAAGCGGCTCTCCACTCTGCAAAGAATATTTTTGACAAAAGCAGCATCAATCTGCACAGAGCAGATGGGGTCATGCAGAAAGTCAACAGGATTGCAAGAGATTCTGGCTGATTTTCAAAATAAAACACCCTGTGCAGACCATGTGTCTGTTCACTACAGAGACGTGTCAGCGGACGAGAAGTCAAGCTGACAGGAGCAGGTCAGACTTTATTTGACCACCATGACAGCAGGGTAATACAGTACCAGGTAAATCAAACTGCACTGAACCACAGTTTAATCCACTTAATGCTTGTAATTCAAAAGCTAAAAACAGGTAAAGGTATCCGCGCACTGTTATAGACACTGATATCGTTTTGCATCTTTTTATCCTGCAACTGTTGAATCTCTTTTTTGGATGTGCGTGCACTCTCTTCGACTGCTTCTGCATTTTTATTCAAACAACGGCCACAAATCTTTCAAAGGTTCATAAAAGAGACATAATAGCACGCACATAAAAGCAATTGGGAATAAATTCTCTGACTTCAATTGCATCATGTTTAAGGCCTTAATGCTTACGCTCCTAATATTTATCATATTACTTTTGCAAAACATGAAAAGAAATGCTTAGACTTCATTGCCTGTTGGTGGTCAGGATGCTGTAACTCACTTCTAGTCATGTATGCAGTTCTGAAAAATAATAAATATCTGTATGTCTCTATGTGACTTTGGGTTTTCTCATGCATTTGTTTTAGATTTAATGGAACTAAATATCAGAAAATGTCATTCAGGCTTAAAAGCATGCAAGAGCAAGCCATACAAGCCAGAAAAGTTTCAAAAATTGTGTTTGATTCTTACAATTTTTTCTTCTTGTCCTGGTGGATTCCTGAGGAAGAGGCAGAGAGGAGCAAATAAAATATCCACTATTCCAATTATTGTCATCACCCAGGGGAAGCCAATACTCTCAGCGATGGATCCTCCAATAGATGGACCTACATAAGAAGCAACAGATCACAGAGTTTAACTTGTTTGTTTTAGTTGAGGAAAGCTCTTTACATTACAGCCCTTAAATGACAAAAACTGGTAACAACATGCAAACATAGATAGATTAAGCTACTATTGTTGGGTATAATAACAACCACAATAATAATCATCATCATCATCATCATCATTATTATTATTATTGTTGTTGTTGTTACAACCGGTGGTTCAGTTGCTAGAGCAGGTTCCCCACATACAGAGGCTGTGCCCTCAGCCACAGGATTGAATCCACCTGTGGCCACTACTCCTGTCAGTACAAAAATATTATTATTATAATTATTAATTAGTAGAAGAAGTTTCTATGGAGAAAACTATTTTTGGCTTCTGAAATGACGCAAGTCGAAGTGTCATAATCTGTAGTGTCACCTGTTGTGTCGGTTTCCTGCTTACCTAAAGCAAACCCCATGCAAAATGCTACATCTGCAATGGCATACACACTTCCATAAACAGAGACATGCCGCAGGTCCACAAGGTAACCCATTATAGGCATCATGGAGGAATCCACCATTCCTTAAATACAAAACATATAATAAATACCTTACACATTCTGTGGGGGACATATTTGTTTAGCGGTGTTTTAATTTTTCAGCCTTACCAATCGCAAAACCAACACCAAAGTTTGGAAGTATCAGACCATAGATGTTTGTGGCAAATGGAACCTACAACAGAGAGACAATTATCAGAAAAAAAGTAATTATTTTTGTTTGCTAAATTTCAATATTGTCCTACACTTTACACAGGACTGTGAACAATAACAATTTTCTTTCATTTTATTTTTCATTTGCTGTAAGGACAATGAAAACCTGGATGAGCAGCTGTGTCAGCTGTTAAATTCAAACAAAACTGATGTATTTAAGTTCATTTATTTCCTTTATGTTGAGGTTCTTTCTACTCATTTACTTTCTTTTACTCAATTGGCTTTAGTGTCTTTAGTAGATGATTGTATTTAAAATTGTCAACTATATTAGCAGTATGCACCCATTTGGCCAAAATGTACGACAGGTATGTACACAATATGCTGAAAATACTTGATGTCGTAGTGATTTGAAAAATAGTTTCCATTAGGCATTGGACAAGTTAATGCCACATACTGTGGCCCACAACGTGCTAAACAGTCACAACAACTGATCAGGGTGATCATGATCTCTACTTCTGAGAAATTATTAGGTGAGAAATTAACTGTGTAGATTTAAAAAATTTAAAGTTTTGTGTTTTATGAAAATTAATGGTGAGTTGAAAATATGCTCCAATGTTTTTGGAGTTGAGAAGCTCCATAAGCAAGAGCAGTGAGCACAGACCTCGCTTGTGCTGCAGTCAACACAGCAAACAACGTCAGCAAAAATGACGGAGAACTGGAACGTCAGCTAATATTTTTGTTATTAAAAAATTTTAAAAATGATGCCCTTCCACTGCAACAGAAATGACTGTTTCTGCAGTTAAATTTGCAGTTGAGTAACGCTAATGTGACAAAATGCAGGTGAATCTGTTTCCTTCCAGCCAGCCATTCCTCTCTCATAATCGCCCGGTTTGTACTGACAGTTTGTCTTTCTCCACTGCTCTTGAATTTTCACCTCATCTAGCTCCCTCAGTTTTTGTTACTTGCCTGTTTTGTTTGATTGGAATCAGCTTTTTTGTTGTCAAAGCTCGCTTTGTTTTTTAACCTGCTTGCCTTGGTGTGTTGGATTTAGGTCCTTTCTTGAACTATCAAAACATAAAAACATTTCACCCCAAACGCTGTCAAAAAACAGTCCTGTATAGCATTACTTTGGCCCAAGATAAGATATGTCTTATGACTTCAACATTAAACAAATTTCAAGGAGTAAATTAAAAAATAGAATTCAAAATCTGTCTCCTTCCTTTCAAAGTGCTTTGTAGTCAGGCACCATCATATCCTGCATAGCTCGTATTACCCTTTTATTCCATTAGAACTTTGTGGTCCCATGTGCAGACTCACCGCTGGTTCCTAAAGTGTCCAAAAGTAGAATCAGAGCCTTCTGCTATCAAGCTCCACTCCTGTGAAACCATCTTCCAGTTTCAGTCCACACATTCTTGCCACATTCAAGAGTAGACTTAAAATTTCTTTTTTAATAAAGCTTATAGTTTGAGTGGAGCCTGAACCATGTCTCAGTTACGCTATAGGTTAAGACAGCCTGGATGTGTGGATAGGTACAACTTGCATTTAGCCCCTGCTGTCTCTCTCCCTCTCTCTCTCAACCCAACCAGTCGACACAGATGGCCTCTCATCCAAAGCCCTGGTCTGTCTGCGTGAGGCTGTTGTCTGTTAAAAAGAAATTTCTCTCTCTCTGTTGCCAAGTGCTTGCTCATGGATGGGACTGTTGGATGTCTGTAAACAGGATTATAGGGACTGCAGACTTGACCTTCTCTGTATGAAAGTGCCTTGAGATAACTTCTGTTGGATTTCAGGAAATTAAATCCAATTCAACTGGAGAGAGATGCTGTCTATTTTTTTTAGTGTTTTTTTTTTTTTTTTAATTCCAAATTAAGAGCTCTTCAAATCTCATTTTGCCATCAGCAAAATGAGATTTGAAGAGTGATGATATTTCTAACAGAAGGAAAATCCTCATGATTAAGACGATCTGGCTGTTTTTCTGCTTCTGTGCCTGCTTGAACCATGTGATGGGGTGTCCGTCTGTCTGTCCCATTCTTGTGAACAAGATATCTCAGTAATGCCTTGAGGAAATTTCTCTAAATTTTCTACATGTAAATCATAACCTGGTTAAAGCACTTTAAAGCCCATGTTCAGTGGATCCACTGCTGTGTTTCCTCTGGCTAAGCAATGTGAATTTTTTTAGCCTTAACACTTAAAACTAATCTATAGATTCATGCATCTTAAAATCCTCTTGAGATTTCAGCTTGTTAACAGCAACTTTCCTTTTCCATTTTGAACTGCGATTGACCCACCAGTCCCGATTAAATACAAATATGCGTGATATTTAAATTCACTCTAAAGTGAGTAGTTGTCTTTCTGATACTTACACATATTACACTGATTCCAACCACTGCTATTCCAATTAGAGCACAAAGCCATCTACAAGGGAGAAAAGACTTGGTCAGTGTTATCTGATCCAAAACACAAACTGCAATAATTTTAAAGGCAAATGTAAGTTGTTTTCACGTTAGTGAAGATTCTCAGCCATCCAGGTCATGGTAATTCTGAGTGTTTTAGGCCACTGGACCACTAAGAGTTTCTTGAAGACATTTCACCTCTGTTCAGACTGCCATTCCAAATCAGATTTTTGGCATATCCAGTTTGTATCCTAATTGATTTTGATAGTCTGAACAGCAAAAAAACACATGAAATCAAATCAGATCCAAACCACATTTGGAGGAGGTTTTAAATCTGATTCAAATTTGATTTACACATGCTTCTTCAGGCTTATTCAAATTGGATATCAGAGTGCCTCCTGCGTCTCTCACAACGCAACACATAATGATGTCAACTTTAACCTGTTCCTCCAACAATATTGGTAGTGGCTAAATGGAGCGTGTTGATGGACAAGACAGGGTGCTGGACGGTCACAGAGCCTAACAAACGTACCGCGGCACATTCTAAAAATTTGCACGCCACCTCTCATCATGAAATGTCCCAAGGACGACATGCTCCCACCATTCAATGATTTATGGATAGCACCAAACCTCTCACTGCATGGTGAAGGCTGCCATGACTGCAGCACATCGTAATGCTCATCTGTCTCTTCTGTTGCTGAGTCTGTCTGCTGCGGCAGAGTTCGGGTAGGTTTTAGTTTAATTTGATTTATTTTTCTGGTACAAAAGAAGTAACAAGAGCAGAAACAAAACAATAAACATAACATGACAAAACATTAACGCTCATAATAAAACCTCTCCCTCCCCTTAGGATTTACAATTTATCCTAATGTTAAGATAAAAAAAAAGAAAAATCCATCTTACTGGTGATGGTAACAACTTTAACAACCATACAGACAGAAATACACAAACACATACAGGTGCTGAGCAGATCAGCCGTGGGCCAGATGTTTTATTGGATTAAACTTAAATACATATTTCCACTGAGGGGTGCTGCACGGCAATGTGAACACGTTTAGAGGTGATCACACAGAGGCATAACTACGAGCTACGCGCTAACACACTTTATTCTCCTTTCATTTACAGCAGGTTAATACGTGTTACATGCTACTTTCTCTTCCTGTCAACAACTGAAGTGACAGCCATTATTAAATGAAATATCATCATCAAAATACTCTTCAAAATAAAGCAAAGAATCCAAGCCAATATATGACAGAACACATTATAATATTGTGTCAAAAGAAAATCAACACTTCAATCATCATTGGCACATATACTGTAAAATATTTTCAAGAAATTGATGACGTTTCCCATCTTCCCAGACGGTCTGCACAATTACGCATGGGAGGTGTAATGTTAACTTTGATTACTTAAATCTCCAGACATGTGACCATGATCAGTCAGGATCTAATGTTCTGTGTTCTTCTAGACATCCAGAAGTTCACAGAAATATTTCAGAAGCTAAAGTTTAATTCTGTTTAACCTGGAGAATTTCATCTCTCCTGTCAAGTTAGTGACGAAAACAGAAATAAAAAAAATACTCAGTGACAGCATAGCAAAGACGTCTACTGACGTCAATGAAATAGATATGAAACTGTTAAAAGCAATATCAACTGCAATCTTACC
>JAPZDX010000003.1:1350767-1362165 GCA_029783625.1 Naso annulatus | reverse complement strand
GGTAGGGCACACAATTATTTGCAATTGGATTGTCAGAAGTTGTGGATGGTACCAAGATAACCAGTCCGTACCATTCTCACACTGATGCAGCACCACAAGGATGGAGCAAGACGACTGCGGGCAGGCAAAAAGCTGTTTTTGCGTCGTAGGACTGTTAATTTATCATTTCAGTAAGTTTTTATATTTTTTAGTGAGAATGTTACCACTTAAATTCCTTATGTAGTCAGTTAACAAAATAACACTTGTTGTGTTAAGCCATGAACTAATGATCGGCGCAGCTCTTTTAAGATTAAACACTGGCTGTTATGTGTCTGTAGCATTTTAAACTCTGACATAATTTCTTATTAGAAAAATAAATCTCAGATAAAATCTACAGTTGTAGTTGCTACCGTGGATTGTTGAATGTAAGTTGAGACGGAACAACACTGCTGCTTCTGAGGCATTGCATGTACAGATGTCACCATGATTCAGTAAATAACCCTAACGAATCTGTTAGTCTTATTTCGTTTTATTTTACTAAGCTACGTAACAGTTTGGATTTTAATTACAGCTACAACACAGAGTAAGCAACATAAATACTGAATCTCTTTGCGTTGCGTGAAAAATTGAGTTGGGATTATTTAGTCAGGTGTGATGTCTTGATACTCACGTAGCTGCATGGCGATCACCATCAGGTATACATCCTACCTGTCAAGTAAGGGTACGGTTGACAGTGGAAACGCAGGCCAGATGTAGGTTTTACCGTTCCAAAGAAAACCGCATCGTATCAAACTGTACTGCTTGATTAAAAATGGGGCTTAAGATAATATCAAATTTTTGATTTATTTTTGAAGTTCACCTAAAAAATATTTGTATACATGTTTTAAAGTCATGTATAGAATAAAAAAGTTGCAGAAGTGACAACACGTGACATGTAACTTAGCAAGCAGCTACTTACTGTTCAACAGGAACAAGTCCAACAGCTGCACGCCAGTCTGAGAGAACTCGTGCTGCTCCTCTTGCTCTGTCACTGCGTCTTTTTTTTCACCAGTGTCCTCTTCACAGCAACTGCACCTCTGTCATTAAGTTAGTAGAGGGAAATTAGTGGCCACCTGCATCCCAATCAGGGAACGAGTTTAACAGTAAAGGTTTGTCTCTAATATGAGGTTTCTTTAGATAAAGCTAATTTAAACCTGATGACATCACTATGAAACTACCAACACACAGACAACAATATGCTGCTGTTTTCACAGGCCGAGATGTTAACTGATCCTGATGTGTAAAAATCTTTCAAATGTCAATTTACAGAACAGCAGCTGTGAAATGGAGGAGGAGGATTTAAGCTTTTGGTGTAGTTAGAACCAAATCAAGGAGAGAAACTCTCAGAATAATACGTCATGGCCGGTCAGTGATTGTATCCTGTTTTCGACTAGGCATCATTTGTGTCAGTGTACCACAGAACGGTGACCTAACAGCTGAAGATCATATGTGGCCTCAGAATTAGGCATGTCCCTGTTAGCTTAAATCAGAATGTGGGATACAGAGACTTGTTCAGCATAGTCACTTGCCAGGAATGAAACAGTCTATAATATCACAATGTTGAGATGTTTTTTCACTACCCCATTGACTTGACAGAGCTCTAAGAGAGGCAGCTATTGAAAAGCTACTCTGAGACAGAGCAGGAAAATAAACAAATAAAGAGATTTCTCATCAGACCAAGTCTTTTCTTTTAAGAGGCCTTTGTCTCTCTCATGTCAAATGCGACAAAAGCTATTAGCCCACGAAATGGCTTGTCTTTGTTTTAGTAGTGCATTCTGTCATTTAGTGCTATGAAAAGACATGGAGCAAGGCACTATACTTCTTTGTGAAGATTTAATTAACGGTAATAATGTAGTCACGATAAACAAATGTCTCATCTGTCACTATGAAAGTAATTTCTATAAAATCAATGTTATTTTTTAACAGTTCTATAATCCACATTCTAATTAGGCTTAAGCAGCTAGCTTGTCAGTAGAAAAAAAGAAACTCCCGTGGGCGTTCGCCATTCTTTTCATGAAAGAACATTAAAATGTAGGCTAAGGATTTGACACCATTTCTGTCTGTTGCATGAACAGAAACCAATCCACATGAGTGGCACAGTTGTTTTGCTGACTGTTCAGAGTTAATTTCCTGACTTTCGGCATTTTAGGAAACGGTGGGTCATTTCGAGAAGTTAGTGTGTGTATTTGTCTACTACAAGAAATTCCCCATGACACTGAATCAGTCAAGTAATTAACAAAGCACTAGTGATGATTAAATCTGTGCACTATGCCCTGTTTGACAAAGGCATTTTGACTGAAGCCTCGTTTTCACTGCATTTTTTGTTGTTTGTATTTTACCATCTAAACATCTTGTTGAGGTGTAACACTTAAGCTGTGTGAATGGTTCCCGAGGAGCAGTCAACATTCTTTATGATGATAGATTTAAGGACTGTTCTTTAAGACCAAAAAAACACCTCATTACAGCTATGTGCACCTTATCTATGCCTTTTGCCTTTTTTGTCACAATTTAATGTTTAATGGCACAAAAGAAACTGAGATGTTTCCATTCTCAGTCCCGCCAGCAACCAGTCCCAGAGGAGGAAGTTTGGACCTGTAATGGAATGACAGTTGTGACCTTGTCATTGTCATTTGACAGCCAAATTTTGATGTGTGTGACAGTATTACATAGAGGAGGTAATATTATGTATGCCTGGCTACCCTAAAAAAATAAATGTAGGTAAAACAACAAAATGTCTGAATGTCACTACATTTTAAAGTAAATCAAAATCGGAGAGTGAAAGCAGCTGAGAAAAGAAGTCAAAAGTAAGCTTAAGTGAGAAAAAAACCTTCGGTCACACATCCACAAAGTTCTCTTGTTTTACGGAATTATGAGAAAGTTGACGGGAGGAGTGGTGAGATGAGATAACTGTTCATGCTCGGTCCCATCCATAAATTTGAGGGATGAAAAAGTATGTAGGCTGAATGAAAACACTGCTGGTGTTGTTTTATTCTATGTGGTATGACTTATACCTTTGATTTTGATTCCAGTCATGTCAAACTTTTATCATAACAGACGTGAGGAGGACATGGATTGAAAAAGTAGGCAGACAGTGAGCCGATCAGTCAGCTGGGTAATTGTCGGTAGCCTGCTCAGGAACGTAAATGGAGGTGAACACCAGTAATATAGGCTTTGTAAAATGAGCCATAAGCAATATGTAGGCTAAAATAATGAGCCATTAATAATTTTTTGTTTTCCGTAGTGCAGGAGGAAGTGAATTTAGCATAGAGGACAGCTTGTCTCCCTTCTCTCCCTTTCATCATCCACACTGTTGTCTTATTTGTAGGGATGCACAGTATTGGATTTTTTGCTGATATCTGATATAGTGATATTTTAAATATTTATTCCCCACGCCTAATTTCAGAGATCATTAAGTCTCCTCTGTAGTAGAATTTACATAAATTATTAATGTGCATACTTTTATTGTGTTGGCCCGCCAGCAAATGGAGGCATAAAATACAAAGCTTAAAATGATGTAATGATGATTCTTTGTGCAAAAGATATATAGAAATAGTTGAACTTTTGTAAAACATGTCAGATTTATTTATGACAGTTGCTTTTAATCAAAACAAGTAAGATACATCCTGCTTCAAACTAAATGCTGCTCTCCCTGAGACACACAAAACAATACTCAACCAGGACAAACTTGGCCAGTTTCGCAAGAGTCAAAGTCAGTAAACATGACGTCTGTCCGCAGGGAACATTGGAATCATGGCGTCGACTTGAAAGTTTACTCAAGGAAACAGCAGCCTGTTACTTTATCTGTTATTATATTGGCAGATATGGGCGTGCTGGCTGATACCCAGTAGTAAATTTTAATGCCAATATCGGCTGATACAGATAACATATGGAAAATATCATGCATCCCTACTTCTTCAAGATTTGCAAAATGAGTAATAAAAGTCTTTAAGCTTTTAAGTGTCCAACAACGACAAAAAAATGACCATGTTTTTTGTTTATTGATTTTTCCTAAATGTTTATGGTTTACTAACTGTTTACACATGTACACTGTCTTGCCCCTAGTTAGAAACTAGGAATAAAGTCTGTAGCACAGAGATAACATCTGTAAGCCCCTCATACTACAGAATAATTTGGGCCGATCATCTGTGCAGACCAGCCTCGCCTCTGTCACTGCTGGGAGGAGCTGTCGCGCCCACAGTCTGCCCAGCGTCTGTCTCCAGACCAGCTTTGTTAGTCAGGGTTGAGACTGACTGCACGACCTTTGTAAGTGAGGAGCATCACGTACACTCTGTCCTATCCATTTATTTGCAAGTCAGCTGAATGAATTATGGATCAACAAATCAATTAATATTTGGGTTAGTTTGCTATTACATTTATGTTAACCTTACAAGATTCAACATTAGCTAACGTTATCATGAACAGGCTAACAGTAACATTTTAAAACCAATAAGGTATACGGACGAGTCATGTTAAGTGTGAAACCTGTGTACCTGCTCCATCAAAAGCTCCTCTCATTCTGTAATTGTTTGAAAACCCGCAGTGAGACTATCCAGATGTCAAATCACACCCTTGTAAGCATCGGGTTGGACAGAGACATATCTATTCTGGCTGCAGATTATTGTGCACATGATTTTTAAATGCCTTTATTTGCTGTAAATTTGTCCTCCAGTTGATAACAAAACATCTGGCCTGGCCTTCGTCTGTTTTTTGATTCATTGTGCGTTTTATTTTTTCTGATGTTAAAAGCACAAGGTACTTTCTGCAGGTTGAAAACTTAATTTTAGGTGTGTTTTTGTGCTTTTGTAAAAATATATCAAGTGTTTTTCACTACACAAATAAAATAGATGAAAAATAGAACAGAACAAAAATACAACGGAGTGCTCTGTCTTGCTTTACTCTACTACTACTACTACTTTTATTTTTGTCATTTTTATCAAATCTTCAGGAACCTCCTTAGATTTGTATGTCCTTGGTGTTATTTTTTTCTGGTGAAGGTCGCCTCAGTTTCATTTTACCCAGAGATGTTGAGATAAAGATAGACAATAATAGCAACAGATTAGATAGAAGATAGAGAGAATAAATTATTTTCCTTCTGGAATAGCTTTTATCAGTTAACAGAACTTGTCAGTTGACAGTTTCAGTATTTTGCAGAGTGGCAGAAGAAGTGTTTATGTACAGAGTTGTACATTTTTGTCAACTCAGATGCTGATGTGAGCCAAGAAAAGGACATACTGAAGATGTTATGTATGTATGTGTGAATATAGTACATACACATAACTAAATTTTGCTTAAATTGTGAAAACCTTAATTGAAAACAAAGTTTCTGTTGTAAACAGAATGGAAAGGTGAACTAAGGAACATTCTACTATACATACTATAGGTGTAGCTAATTGCCTTCCTTGGAATAATAATTATGTAGTCATTGTAAAGCTGCAGATACCCTTATGATTGCTGTGGATATCCTGCCTTAGTGAAAAATTTGCGATCGACCCGATTGCCACGTTTCCTTTATTTCCCTCTCCAAACTGTATGAACAGTATCTATTTGAATTGTTAAACTGCTTGGTTTCTTGAGCCTGTGTAATATAATTCCATAAGTGACAGGTATATATTTTTTAAATATATTGTATTATACTGCTCACCTGCAATATTACATTAAAAAAACCCTCTTCCTGGATGATATGTTTCTATCTAAATATTTGAAAGAATACGTTACTTTTTTTCCCAGAAGATTATTGAGGCAATCACTTGCTCCAGGCCGTGATTTGCTGTTATAAAATTAACAAATAATTGCTTGTATTTATAAAACAGTTGCCAGGTACGGCAATATGTTACACACTTTATACTCATTGCTTCTAAACCATTTAATTAATGTTCATAAAAAAAATTCATGAGCCATTGTTCTTACACAGAAGTATGTCCTCTTGGCAGCCTGAAGTGAAAGGCAGTTGCTGTGCAACATACTTGCTAATGTCTGGTGCGCAGTACACAAATTTCAAATTGTAATTGATTTTAAAAACATGAGAGACTGCAGGCATAACAACTGTTGTGACAGATTTTTTTTATTTATTTTTGTTTTAGTTTGGGCTGTAAGCACTGTGTAATGTGTTAATCGCATGCTATTAAAGTTCAAGCGTAACACTTAATCTTGATAATTATGCAAACATGCACAAGTCTAGCAAGTCCCAAGTATTAAGGTGGTTAATTGCAGCGTAGTTCAGTTTTAAGCTCTTGTCGTGGTGGTCAGACATCCTCTGAACTGCTCCTGTCCAGCTGAGTTTTTGCCTGGTGCCACAGGTTGCGATCTTGATGTACTCAAGTGAAACACGATCGGTGCAACTTCAACAATAGTATTGTATAAAAAACACAGACCCTCGTAAATAATTTCCTTTTCTGATTATATTGTGCAAATTTTTGGCATCAGTAATCGTAGCTAATCTAATATTTTGACAGCCATGTTCGAATATCTGATTACTTGATTTTGTAACTTCAAACACAACAGACCCCTTGAAGCTGTCCGTGTACATGTGGAGGGGCCACGCATATGCTGAAATACGAGGGCAGAGGTTATTAAAGAATGTGTGAAATTTTTAGAATTAATTTTGCAGTGTCAGTGTGAGGAGGGCAGATGAATTATCTTGACCTGTAGCATAGCTATACACATTTGTTCAGAGCCCTGTGGTTGACTGTGTTATGCCATGAAGGGCAAGGAGAGCTTTGATCAGTGTATTTGTAACTGTCGATGGAATAGTTACATTGACAACACAGGAAAAATGGCTGCAGAATGAGTTTAGGGAATATGAGTTAATTTGCTGGTTTATTGACTTACAGTTGCATGTTTTTCCATTCTGAGTGAGTGAGTGAGTGAGTGAGTGAGTGAGTGAGTGAGTGAGTGAGTGAGTGTGTGTGTGTGTGTGTGTCTGTGTGTCTGTGTGTGTGTGTGTGTGTGTGTGTGTGTGTGTGAGTGCGGTGGGTGGGGGTTTGAGGGTAAGCGCTGGTTGTAGGTTTGTGGCAATTAGCATTCCCTTGTCCTGTGGGGCTGTGGGAATCCCTTAAAGTAGAGGCTAAGACGTGATTGTGAGGCTGCACATCACAGCAGCCACAGCTTTGTAGCGCTCATTTATTTTCAGAATGATGATGCGCCCCCACCCACAGCCCAGCTCTGACCCCCCTTCTCCCCTCTAGTCCCCCCCTCTTTCAGCTGGGAAATTGAATTGTGTTGGAATGCTCTGTGCCTCTTTTCTCTAGCACTTGAATGGGCTCTTTAGTATTTCACACCAAGGTGTCCTTCAGGGTGCGAGGTCAGGCTACCAAAACAGCTTCTAGTGGCAGATTAGGACCAATTAACATCTTTGTACACAAAGGGCTCTGGCAGCTGAACAGGCTGCAGGGTGACCCACACTGCTGTTGCATGCCAAGCCAGGGGACTGCTGCACTTGAGCTGAAGTAGCAAAAGAGGGGTGGAGAAAGTTTTCCAACCAAATGGGAAATGTTGCTACTTCACACCTCATGAACGTATAGCCCATTGAGCAGTCGTTATCTCGTAAAATGAGAGTGCAAACCACTTTTTTTATCATCATAGTTGTACATAAGAGGCTACCATGAACTGTCCTCCTTTATTTCTTTCCCATAATGATGGGCTACTATACAGGGCTGGGGTTAGGCTTTTAGTCCCTCCGGAACTATCCATTCAAATATTTAGCACACTTCAGCCTTAGTGCCACCAATTGGTGGATAAATTTGCCAAGGAATAACCCTTAAAAACACTTCATAACTGTTAAGGTAGTAGCCCTCAATGATGTGCCGTTTGTGTCATTTGACATGGTTTCCTCATTTCTTCAGGTAGTTGGCCACATTTTGAACTAGAGCACACCGATTATCAGAGTTTTGAGGCTAACACCAATTCTGTGATTTCAAAAGATCAGATTATTACATATGGGCCAATACTTTGTAGAAAACACTTTCTGAAAAGATGTCCTACCGTGACCAGCGTTAGTACTGACAGGGACATTTTGAAAAACTCTCTAGAGGCTATCCAACAGGGGAGTCAATGGAATCGAAAAAAAAATCACGGTAATTGAATGCTGAAATTACTCATTTGATGCAGTGTTACCCACTGCTGCCGCAGAATTATTAGCCTAGCTGCTAAAATTTCACAAGATCATTAATATTTCTGACGAATGTTTGACATGATCTAACTTGGCTAAAAACAAAATTGCACAGAATTCGTAAGTATGTTAGTGCGTCGCACACTGCCAAACCTGTTTGTGATGGGTACCAACACTGCCAGTTTCATTCCACCTGTCTCTCATCTGCTCTAATCTATGCGAAGGCTGCGATTGGAAAACAGCTGGAGACGGGCTTACATGATTGCAGATTCAGTGTTCTTAGCTGAGCTAGACCAGAGAATATTTGGTTTAAGTTTTGCCCTCAGTGTTCTCTGTCAGGTTTGCTGAAAGTGATGTTGTAATGTAACTGCAGCGGTTTTACGTGGTGTCAGCACCTGACGAGCAGCCTGAGAACACACCTGATAACACTACACTCTAGTTAGGTAACTAGGTTTTTGTAAGTCTCAGGCCGCTAAAGCAGGAAAGAACTACCTCTTTGAAACTTTGCCTCTTCTCGTCATACGACATGACGTTATCTTATGTGCCTACACCAATTGTTATTTAGTGGGAACCAAGGTGCAGGCTCAGAGTCTGGAGTTGGCCCCCGGGCCCACCGCTCCTCAGGGACAGGTTAAATGTAGAGAACAATTTCACTGTACACCGTATATGTGACTAATAATGTACCTTTAGTAAGGCACCTCTTGGTAAATCCAAATGTGTATAGGTAATGTTGGAGTGCCCTCTTTTGGATAGAACGTATAACAAAACAGATGTTCCTGAAATACAATTTATTCTAATAGTTACAGTTTCAGCTTTGCGATGTCTACCTTCACAAAGCCAGCTCCACAAAGAAATGGTTTCTCAGTTAGCCCAACATTAGCGTAAGACCTCATTAATGCTTTATGGCTCAATGGGAGCATATTCTCCAGTCAGCCTTCAAGATCTGTTGGAATGACAAAAACCAAAAAAGGACCCAGGAGCCTCTGTTTTAACTCTGACCTGTGCAAGTATTCACAAGCCGTAAATAGGTTCACTGAAAACTTGTTCGCCAGCTCTTGTTCACCACTGTTATCACTGAATGTTGTGAAATCGTTTGCTTTCTCTCTCTATTTTATTTGTTCGTTATCTTTGTCCAAAGTGTAAACTGATTATAATTTTTTTATGTTTGTGTATCTCTGGTTTGGGCTGGGCCATATAGGCTGAAAATTCAATTGTGATATTTTGAGGCTATATCTCTACACGATATATGTCTCCTTTGAAATCTCCTCAAAAGCACTTTACTATTGGTTGAACTGGAGGACAGAATTAACTTTTTTTTTTTTGGACCAAATCCGTGTTCTGATGTGACAGTATTGTAAGGATGACTATTGGTACTTTTAAAAAATACTAACACAATGGGCGTGACCCACCAGGTCGTCAGATAAATGCTCTTCTTGAAAACAGAATTTCAGGCATATTACAGTCAATTCCCTTGATATTCTGTGTTTAACCATAGATTCCATTTTAAATGGGCAATTCTGTCTCTGTTTCTGTGATTGCAGAAATCGTAGGGCCCTATGTAGTGACTAAGCAGGTAAAGGCAAGTATTAAAACAGGTAGAACTGTCTGATAGGATGAGAAAATTACATCTCTTTGCTGTAATGAAGCCTTTAAAACCAGGGAAAAACCCAGTTTATTTCATATCATGGTTTAACAATATCCAATATCTGAGATGATATGTAGTCTCATTTCTTTACATTGCCCAGCCCTATCTGATGTGATGTTGGTAGTCAAAATGCCAGTGCAAAATGAAAATCTGGTTTAGCTCATTGCTGCTGCCACATCAAAGGTGTTGTTGAGTGTAGAGCGATGAATTTAAACGTTTCACAGCCTGGGGGAAGAAGCTACTCCGTAGTCTGATGGTACTGCAGCTGTTACTTGTGTCTCTTCTTCCAGATGGCAGCGGTGTTGTGGTGGTTGTTGTCTTTTAGTATTGATAATATTCCTTTAATCCCCTGGGCAGGTACACTGATTCCTAACTAGACGTGACGCTATTGATCAGCAGATCACTTATTTTATTTTTATTTTTTTAATGAGGAATGGCACCATGCGACAGCAAACAGCAGCGAGTCATTTTCTGGAAATATTGCTCGCCTTGGCTCTATTTAAGTGAAGTTTTGTGCTTTTGGTCCGCCTCCAGCCTATTTTGATTGGTCAAAATCGACACAGATGTCCTTCCGTTTCCGCCCCCGCCTGTCAACAACCAACTCAACCGCTCCTTTTGCTGCGATGTCATTTTGCAGTCAGTCTGAACAATGTATCGCGCTTCATTTGCTAGAGGTCGCTTACGTCACACATCGGTGTTAGAGTGACGCTGTCATCATGGACTGTACAAGAGGGCAGCGTCGACTCATTTATGTGTACAGATTATATGGATTTCTGTTGACTGTCGTAACATGGTTTTATAATTTGTCCATCATTAAATCATGTTCTGATTCAGTAAATTGCTGTGAGTCTTGTTGGCAAATGACAAAAGAAAAAGTTATCTGACCTCCACCTCCACTGCACCGAAAGGTTTGTAGAGGAAAGAAAATGTGTGTGGGAACTTGAGTCATTCACGAGAATCTCGGCTCTCAGGCAGAAACTGAGATTAAGGCTGTTTAGAGTAAAACTTGTTTTTTATTTTGGAGAGAAAAAAATAATTTTTTTGTATCTTCGGTGCCCTTGGTTTTTATTATCACACTTGAGCCATCTTTTCTCTTGCTCTCTCAATAGCCTCTGCACCACCCCTTCCACCACCATCATCCACTACACCATCAACACACACACACACACACACACACACACACATACATACACACACACAGGCTGTCTGGCTAATAGAGAGTGAAATGCAGGTGTGGGTGGGAAGTGGCTGCTATACTGTAGTGCATTGACAGGTTATTTTGTTGGCCTCTGCCTAATTAGTGGCATAGTGGATGCACCCCGCTAAGCTTTTGTGCTTTATGTTCGTACCAGCACCAGTCTGCTCTAATTTCCTTGCGTCTTTGATATCAGCCCGAGATTGACGGTCGCACATAAAGAGGAACACAAGACCTCGATAGAAAAGCCAGTGAAACAATGCCCCCATCTTGAGTCATCGCCCCCAACCCTTTAGCCCAGTGTTTTACATTACACCCCCCAGGTCTGCAATTTCTCTCTACCAAGGATCCTCTGATGAAGGGCTGCATGATTCTTGCTAAAATGTGAATCACGATTTTTCTCCCTGAGAATTGAGATCACGATTCTCTCTTT
>JAPZDX010000003.1:1274728-1285269 GCA_029783625.1 Naso annulatus | reverse complement strand
TGTTCCCTGGTCAGGGGTGTCGATCCCACTGACCAATGGTAACTCACAGCTGGGTCTGTGGCATGTCTTCACACCTATGTGTAAAGATCTGGAGGACTGTGGAGGATGAGCTCAGTCCATAGCTTCCTTTGTGGCATGTGAGAATCATGTTTATTCAAAAACAGTCCTGTTGAAATCCCTAAAATGAACGTCTTCATCTGTGGATCCCAACAACTGACAGTCCAGTACTGAGCTTTCTACAGTTTTCCTGCCAGCTGTCGCTTCACTAAAATGGACATACATTGGGCAATCCTAAATGTGTTGGAAAAACAACAATAATTTTTTTTTTCTGAAACGGAAAAGCTAATGGTGTAATCCTAGTCTCAGTATGCCCTCCTGTGAACTGTATCGCTTACCATGGTTTGAACATCAGCATTATCACTGTAAGTAGATGTGGGCACAGTGGGAGCTTCCTGCTTCTCGCTGACAAGGAAGGGCGCTGTCGCCCTGGCATGAGCTACACTAAGCATCGATACAGACAGATAAGTGGCAACTACTTTTCTACAAGCTATAAACACTCGGATTGATAGTTCCTTTAACCACTTAACAATTACAAGCATTTTTATACAGGGTCCTTCATTTTCAGACGCTCAAAAGTAACTAGACAAACTAACATAACTGTTATCTGGAGCGTCCTTCCTCGGCAGCGAGAAGCAGGAAGCTCCTGCTGTCTTGTGTCTACTCATTGTGATAATGCTTGTGTCCAAGCCATGCCAAGCGATACAGTTCACAGGAGAGCATACTGGGAGTAGGAATATGCCATGAGCTTCCCTGTCATGGAAAAATAGATTTATTGTTGTTTTTCCGATGTATTTAGGTTTGCCCAATGTATCTCCATTTTAGAGAGCTCAGAGGAGAATTGTAGAAAACTCAATACTGGATTGATGAGTGAAATTACTGTCCGTACGTTCCAGGTCCGTAGGAAACCCGCAAATAGGGTCTAGTGTCAAAAATACCAAACTCATCTTTTAAGTACAAGTAGAATTACAGACATAAAAAAAAATAATTCCAAAAATTTCAAGTACTCCCCAAAAAAGACTTAATTACACTAATGTGAGTAGTTGTTGGGGTGCTCCGATTGGGCTTAGCCACAATCCAATCCAAGCCTGAATCCTGGGGTCGCTATCCAATCCTGAATCGATTCTTGATTCCAAACAAATCTTGATTTAAGAATCTAAAATTGATTCTCTACAAAGAGGGATTTCAGGATCTACTGTAGTAAATTATGGCATGAAAGCAGAATTAAGTGTATAACATGAATGCTAACATTGCAATTTTTATATTTAAAAAAAGTTTTAGCAACTAATTGAAATAACACACAAAGGCAAATCTAAGACAAATAGGTCACAGCTGCAGCTTAACATTAAAAGCATTTGCATTGCAAAAAGCGAGTTGACTTTTATTTTGAAGGAGGCTGGTCACAGGAAATACAGTAGCGGATGTGCTTTCAGTAGCTAATGTGTTTTATGGAGCAAAACAACGGTCATTTTCCGCGTTTGCCGACAATGGATCAGTTTCCAGTCTGTCTGGGAGTATTTGCATACCACCTGTGAAAGTAATGGAAGAAGAATGGAGCTGCTAACGTAACGCTAGATGGATGGCTGCAGGCTAATGTTAATGTTACAGGTGAGCTAAGACACTTTTTCAACGAAGCTATAAAGTTTTCTTCTTCATTTCAACATATTGTTTACTTGGTGCTTTACGTGTTCTGCTTTAAAAAGGTGCTATGAAAGGAGTTGAACGTAAGCCCCAGTTTCAAGGTTGGAAACAAAACTGTACTTTTTTAGTTTTTTAGTTGTTTTTTTTTACATTGAGCATTTGCAACAACTTCATACATAATACAAAAAAAATGTAATAGACATCTTAATGACGTTAGTTTTACCCATAAGAGACATAGGAAGTAAATTCATTCTTTTCAAGTCGTTTGTAACTTTGTCAATGTGTGGGGGGTAAATAGGTTGATAAGCGTCTTCTATATTGCTGGGAATGTAGATGCCCAGATACTTATTATAGTCTGGGGACCATTTCAAGTTAATTTTGCCTTTTATAGAATCAAAATCAAATTTGGAAATTGGCATGATCTCGGTTTTGGACCAATTGATTTTGTAACCAGATAGGTCTCCAAACTGGTCTAATATTGTAAAAAATATTGGGATTGAATGTAAGGGGTCTCGTAAGTAAAGTAAAATATCATCTGCATAAAGGCAAATAACATAATTCTCACTTCCAATTTTAATACCATGTATATGTTCGTGTGATCTTATTATTGCGGCCTAAGGCTCAATAGCAAGAGCAAATAATAGCAGCGACAGTGGACAGCCTTGTCTTGTTCCACATGATAACTTAAAAGGAGATGAGTGCTGAGTATTTGTCTTAATGATAGCTATAGGGGAACTATAAATAATATGAATCCAGGAAGTATAAATAGGGCCAAAATTGAATTTTGATAAGACAGCTATGCTGACATCTTCTTCTTTGGTGTTTAATGGCGGTTGGCATCCAGCCACCAATAATATCCTGAAAGTGTCACAGCTGCTGCTGCGCTGCATCTTGTGCCACTCCTTCTGGTATCATGTTGTGACATTGCATGTGTGCCTGCCCCCTCATACTCAGATATATATATATTTTAAACTATTATTATTTCTTTTACTCAGCATGGGCAATACTCCTTTATGATGAAATATCAGTATATTCCCAAATTTATTGATAAAATAACATTATAAAAAAGGGGATGGAAAGGGGGGATGGCATTTCTGCAAGGGGGATGATTCTGACAGTTTTTATTTTAGGGGGGATGCCATCCACCCGCATCCCCCCTCAATTCGAGTATGACACAGTCTGTATTGAGACTTCTGCCAGGCTAATTTGTTATTTGTGGTGTGTTAATGTTTGCCTTTCCTCTGGTCTCTTGACACAAATTTTCACATTTCTTATGTACAGTAACTCCACTTTCTACGAGTACAGGTACAGCTCTCTCTCTGGTCCAGCCAAAAATATAAGCCTAAGTGCATTAATGTATTCTGTGTTTTGACCTTGGCACATATACAAATAATGGTTTCAGGTAAACTGCTAAAATGTTACAAACTGAATGCATGTCATTCTGGCAAAATGAGTTTAAGTAAATCATTTTTTATGAAAAACAATTTAAATTGGAGTGGTCTTGTGAAATGACCTCCACCAGTGGATCTCATCTGTGTTCACTGTAGTGAATACTGAAGGCTAATGTGTTGTGACACAGTTCACGAGTGCTGCTCAGAGATTATCGATGGTGACCTGAAAGAAGACTTGTGCTGTGTAAGAAGACATTGTGTGCAGCACCTGATAATATTTCTTGCATTTAACTGAAGTGGCAAGAAAATGTGTGAGGGTTTTATCAGCTGTTTTATTGGAGGTCATGTTTTTGTTCACTTGGCTACTCTAGGTTCGTACAGATTTTTCACCTAAGCGTCCAACTAAAATAGGATGATAAAATCAGTTTAAAACATTTTCTTTAAAAACAGCTCAGTATACTGCATAAAATCTTGACCTACAAGAAAGTGATGACAACAGAAGTGAATATGAAAGTTCAGTACACTGTGGTAGCAATGACACAAATTTAAAGATTTGTTATATTTTCTTGACAGAAGCAGAAGATGTGAGCTGTGAGCAGACTGTCAGGGCAGAGAACTCTCGTCAGTGATGGACTCCTGTGGTTTTTCAGTGAACAGTGGAGGGCCGTGCTTCTCCTTGGAGACTGTGGATCAGACAAAATAATGAAATAAAGAGAACAGACAAAAGCTGGTCCACAAATGCCTCAAATGAGTGGAATAAAAGGATGTTTTTGCTGCTGCAGCCAAAGCACACTGAGCCTTTCACTCCATCTCAGTCCACACTGGACTTCAGCATCTTGTCCCAACACAAACATTAAATACCAATAAATGTGAAATAAACTTTTTTAATGATGGGAATCGATCACACACACATACTCGTCTCTCTTTAGCCCTCCAGTATCCCTGCCTGCTTTTTGGAAATGAAGGATGGGAAAGCATTTTTCCCAGTGTATAATTAGGCAGCCAATTAACTGATTCAAGGGAGGGGTTTTCTCTCTGTCACATCACACACACACACACACACACACACACTTCTGTGATTCTTCACACAAAGTTTCCTTACACGTCCAAGAAGCAGAGAGAGAGGAGAGATGTGTTACTACCTCTCTCTCTCTCTCTCTCTCTCTGTCTGTCTGGCTTTGTCTGGCCTCCTTTTTCCCTGTCCAGTGAAAAAAAGAAAAAGGAGGAGTATGAAAAACCTACCTAGGATTCCCTGTTGGGCCAGTTCTTCCTCTATAGAAATCAGCCGGTTGTATTTAGTCATCCTCTCAGCACCGCGCAGACCTCCAAATTTGACATAGTCCAGTCCCAGACCCACAGCCTGAGGCAGCAGAAGAGCAGCAAACTGAGACAGAAACTGGTGCTCAGGAAAGGTGTGTGATGCCACCAAGGGGAAAGAGACAGAAACAAGGACACTGTCTCTGGGCTAATAATGATGAGTTTACTCAAGTATTTTGTGACATGATGAACTGATGGAAGGTAGAGGGGGAAAAAAAAGTCAGGTCCAAGTACAGTTATGAATGCTGATGTATGGGTGGAGGGGGCGGGGATGTGGTAAGGATATGTGTGGAAATGAGGGCAGCTAAACGTTAAAGCTGGACTACAACGCTCACACACTGGGCTCTGCGGTGTTGAAACGTAGGCATGTAGGAATTTACACTGCTGGTGCTGGGCTGCAACTAATAATTACTTTAATTAAAAAGCATCTGTATATTATTTTCTAAAAGTTTTTGTTTAGTGTATAAAAGGTCAGACAACAGTGAAAAATGCCCATCACAATTTCCAAGAGACAAAGTTGACATTATTCTTGACAATTAGTGAAAAGATGTTCAGTTTACCATCACAGAAGAACAGCAGGAGTTGAGATCAGTACATTTTTGATATTGTGGGATAAGAATTACTTAAACTTTATTAATTACAAATGGTATAGTGTGAGGTTGATTTTCATTTTCATGCAGTGTTGTTGCATTCATTTGTGGTCGTGAAAGCACACAACTCATAATATCCCCACACTTGCTCCCTAACCTGCAGGAGAAATGGGGATGGACGGTTTTGCAACTCTCACACAACACATTACTGCAGATGGCTGCTGCAAACTGGTGAAAAGCTGCAAAGCCGTTATCTGATGAGAAAAATGACAGGAAGCTGGAAAAGAAAAATGAAAGAATAACGGAAAGGACTCACGATATCTGGCAAAGAGTAATCACTGCAGGGCTCATTGCATGTTACTCCCATTAACACTGAACCTGGCAGATGAAAAGACACACATGGACATTTAATTAGCACTCAATCCACCACAGACGCATCATTTAACAGATTAAAGGGGTAGGATGTTAACATTAGTAACCTATGAAAATAGTGTTGGTTTAGGCAATAAAGTCACAGTTCAGGACAAATCAGCTGTTTCATTCATCAGTCACCGTCAGTCGTTTGGCCACCAGCTGACTAGTGAAGTTTTATCATAACATAATGCAGGTAGGGAAAAGCCATTTTAACAGGATACTTCTCACAGTTTCATCCACCACCCCAACATATTTGGTATTTTTGATTTAGCTAAGATTGTTTCTGTGTTTATTAAGGCGGGATTCATTAAAACTTTTGTCAGAATCTTTATTGCTGCTCAGATAAGAGCAGAGCATTTTCTGCTAAATCTAACTGTACAAACTTTTGCCATAAATGACCAATTCCTTGATATAAGTGTGTCTGAACTTCGTAAAATAGAAGGAAAACACTAAAATGTAAAAGAAAAGAAGTGAATATTATGGTTAATACTATCAGTGTTGGAATATACTGAAGTGCTTGATTTACATGTTTTCTTACTCTGTGTTATGAAGTGGTAGCTGGGAGGAAGACCAGGATAATGTTCTCCATTCTTAAAAGCCTCATGTCAAGCAATCTGTTATTTTTATTGCTAATATAATGCAGTTATGGAGATATTGCTGAAGAGGCAAAGCCACCACTGGGTTAGATTACAGTGTGTTTCTCGCATCGATCATCCACAAGTCCTTCTAGAATATATGAAGGCTTTTTATTCAGCTGATTGTACTGACTCAAGTTATCACGGCTAGCTGTGTTACAGTTGCTTTCTTCAAGGGCTTAAAACTGCTGCAGTTTGCTGAAACAAAAATATGAATTTGATCGTTCCCACAGGAGCAGCCAGACCTGTGTCTGAGCTCACAACCCACGTTGCAAATACAGGACACAGCATTGGTGATGAACCTGAAAGCATGCAATATGCAGAGCTTTATCGTGAATGCAGGAGGAGCCTGAGAAGGTGAAGCTGGTGAAATTATTGGTTCAGCAGTAGTTGAAGCCAAAAGCACATGATGTTGAGCAGTGATCAATGCAGAAAGATGACACACTAAATTTGTTTGCCACCAGTTTTGTCATATCTGTAGCATAAGAAATGCACACCAAAGAAAAAACTTCAGAAGACTTACAAAGAATTTCCATGCTTGATTAAGCTGTTTGCTTCTTTCCAACAACTCATACAGGCAGTGATGTGATGTGCATGCAGTGTACTTCTATTTCAGACTGACTTTACAAGAATTTATCTTTTCACTACATAGAAACATGTTTGTAATACTTTATAAATCGGAGTTAGAAAGTCAGATAATTCTGTTTTATATTTTGAGTTGAATGTGACTTTGCTTTACCCCGGCTCAGTAGATCTGTTACCTCGGTGTTCTGATGTGATGTGGATCAGATCACTGACTGTGATCTCATTTTTGTGTTTTGAGATGTGACCTCTGACTCCAGGAAGGGCTGGGGCCTTTGACTTGTAGGTGATGTCAGAAATCAGTGAACATGAGTCTCCAATCACATTAGTCAGCTTTTCCCACTGGTCTGTGTCCTTACAGAGCACAAATGCACATACATAAGAATAATGACACACATTTGAGTAAAGAACAAAGGTACAAATGATCATATGTGTGCATAAACACATACACTGTAGACATACAGACATTAGGATCTTCACAACTACCAATTTTTATCAGTTGCTAAGTTTTTCGAAACAGTAGTTGACTAGTTGACTAGTCCTTCTGTAACAAAGGGCACAAAGAGGGGTTCTGAGCGATAAAGATTATATTCTGTATCACAGAGGGTTCAAGCGTTCCACTGTGACATGTCAAACTATGCAGGATTACATTTTATAATCTTGACTAGAAAATAATTAGCATACCAATGTGGCTCTTCTAAGCAAAAGAATAGCTAGCTAAATAAGCAGTTGTCATCGAAGAGATGCCATCCACGACCGACTGACTGACTGACTGTTGCCTATGGCGACAACTAGTGGAAAAGGTAGCCAACTAGTCCATTAGTTGGTGAAACACCTAATAGCCAATATCTGGTAGAACAAGATTTGTTGGTAAGAACAGTTAGGGTCAGAAAGAAGACAAAAGAAAGCCCCGGTTTACTTGTTTTCCCCTGGAAATATTGACTGATCAGGGTAGGCCTGGGCAATATATCGATATTGTATTGTATCATGATATGAGACGAGATATCGAGACCGATTTTGTATATTGTTATATCGTGATATGACGCAAGTTTTGTCTTTCCCTGGTTGTAAAAGCTTCATTACAGTAAAGTGATGGGATTTTGTGAACTTGTCAGACTGTTCTCACTGTTCTTTTATTTACCTTCACCCACTTATCCACATTACTGATGATTATTTATCAAGAAATGTCATTGGGTTCATATTTTGTGAAATCACCAATAGCCATTCTTACAATACTGTCTCAGTGTCAAGGTATTTGGTCAAAATATTGTGATATTTACTCACTTTATCACCTCAGCCACTCCCACCCCTTTGAATGCACAACAGTCAGTCCTGACCTACATGATCAATGGTTATTGATATCGACCAAAATGAAACTTTACTATCATGATAGGTTTTTCAGCTGTATCGCCCAGGCCTGGATCAAGGTAATAACTTCAACTCAAAACCTCTTAAGCCAATGGAATGTGAACAAACTGCAGATTTACAGGTTACAAGGTTTACTCAGACAGTGAAATAAATGCTATGTTGATTTGTCAATGAAACCAGCTCAGATTTTGGACAAGTGGCACACCTATCTCTTTACTTACAACTAAGTTCCACAGGTCTCACACACACTTTTCACCATTTAAACTGCTATTTGTTAATGAGATATCACCTTTAACTTTCTTGAAGGAAATATGAAAAGGTGAAAAAGATAAAGAGCCTGTAAATCAGTGTAGGCGCCAGAACAAATATCCAGGATGGGCAAAAAGCTTATAAGCAGGGGGCACATTCGTACTAAAGAAAGAAAATTAAGGAGAAAATGCATTAATCAACCATCTGAATTCAACGTGCAAACCAACAACTTCATGCATTATAGCTGCGCCAACATGACATGACATGTACTTCTTCCTCATTTTTGCCAAGAGATTAGAGTGCTCTCTTCATACACACTACAAAGTCAGAGACAGCATGCATGCACCTGTATTTCAGATTCAGCGGTCCTGTTCTATCAATGACACACAGATGCACAGACAAAATGAGAGAGTGACAGAAAGTTGAAGAGAATGAATGAATGTCAGACAAAACACTGACACATAAGGGGCACAGTGAATGGAGTGGGGAGGTTACTGCCCCCTGGTGCCCCCTTGAGTTGCAGACACTGCTGCCAATATTGCCAAGCACTTCAGATAACACAGACAAATAATATATGACCAGGAGCACATGGTGGCCTCTCAACAACACAGGAAAATATGATGGAGCTGCTCTGGAGAGTAAGTTTGATCAGGCACAGGCCTGGACATGCCGCGGAGTTCCAATGTCGCTCTAATGCCTCTTACACACAGCAGTCTTACAGTAAACTTGGGAGCAACATTAAAGTTGATGTATGCAGATGATGTGATGATAATACCTACTATAGTGCAGGCTATGAGGCAGGCCAATGAAACATCTGTAGCATGCGCCGCATCAGTGTACATCATCCATGTACGCCACTAAACTGGTAAATAAAAACAATAAAGCTGAACAAGAACCTAGGTGGCTACTGGCGGCACGGTGGTTTAGTGGTTAGCACTGTGGCCTCATAACAACTGGGTTTGATTCTGGGGCAGGACCTTTCTGTGTAGAGTTTGCATGTTCTTCCTGTGTTTGTGTGGGTTTCCTGCGCGTGCTCCAGGTTCCCCCATCATCAAAAAATATGTCTATAGGTTTATCTCCATCAGTACCCAGTCTGTACCCTTGACCGAGACACTGGCTCAGAGTCTGGAGTTTGTCCCCGGGTGCTGGGCTGTCGCTGCCAGCTGCTGCTCAGGGGTGGGTTAAATGCAGAAAACACATTTCACTGTATGCTGTACATGTGACCAATAAAGCACCTTTACCTTTAGTAGCAGCGTGCAATAAAATGAAAGAAGAAGACAATGTAGAGGCTGTCCAGGTGAGAGAAAAAAAGCTAACCTGGGATGCCAATTTTGCAAAGGGAGCCTGAGGTAAGTATTGATTAGCATGCTAACCCTCTCTGTTTGTTTGGGTTTAGCGCCAGTCCTGCATTGATCGGTGCATCATTTCATGCTGTGTTTCTTTTGTTTGGTTAGTACAGCGGTTCCCAAAGTGGGGGTCGGGACCCACCTGTGGGTCCAAAGATGCCTTTCAAAAAACAAAAAAATTAATAACTTAAAAAAAATAATAATCTAAAATTGCATATTTAACTCATTCTTGCACAACTTCTATTGATATTCTTGCTTAAATTACTTTGAAACAATAATAATATTTGGCTGTTAGACTTTTGTTCTTTTGTCTTGTATTGATGCCTGTGTTTGCGAAGGCCTAGTGCCATCTGTGCACAGCCATGCACAATTCTATATGCCCCCTCCAGGGTCCATAGGGGTCCCCAGTCTTTGGCACTATCATTTTGGGAGTCGTGGGCTGAAAAGTTCGGAAACTCCTGGGTTAGTAGACATGGGTTGTGGCAGCTGTCATATTGTGAGATGGTCATTCTAAATTTGTGACACTGTCAGAATTCTGTCTCAAGCTATCTTTGGTCGCAAGACCAGGATGACGACTGTCTGTAAACCCCTCTCTCTGTTATGGAGCCATGACCAAATATACTGGTTTGTTTAGTCATCTTTGGTCTGGGACCAGCAAAAATGGCTGAGTTTGTAGCACGCTTACCTCAGGCCAATGCAGATCAGTCAGGTGAGAAGCAGTGAAATCTGAGTGCCTCACCATTTTTATATCACTGACCCTAATGCAAAGCCAGCCAAAGCGTGCCAGCCCCGTGGACACAGAACAGAGAGAATGTTGCCAACTTTTTAAGAAGTTGACCACAATTCCAAAAAAAAGGGTTCCTTATTCAGGTTTTGTTACGGGAGCTAGTCTGTTAACTGGTGTTGTATGTGTGTGGGAGGGGCTCCGCTCTTCAGGTGGCCTCGGTCGTC
>JAPZDX010000003.1:1173218-1186201 GCA_029783625.1 Naso annulatus | reverse complement strand
ATTGCTTGTTTTAATTTGTCTGATTTATATTTTATGATTGAATGCAATGATGTTGTTCTATTGTGTCTTTTAATTGTGAAGCGCCTTGAGCACTTGTAAAAGCGCTAACAAATAAAATTTATTATTATTATTATAATTTATCATTGCTGTTAATTTTGTCAGCAAAAGCATAAACAATGATGTGAAAGACAAAGGTAACCAACAACTGTTTTATTTTTAGGTTTTAGACAGTAGCCTGCGTGCATCTTAGGAATCCATTTTTGCAGTTCCTGATTAGTAAAATAGTAACATTTTACAATAAGGGCCACAAAACTGGAGTGGTTACTGAGAAACAAATGAGAAACAAGCTCAGTTCATGGGTGACAAGTAATCCAATTATATAATTTTAGCTAATGATCAGTTAATAAAAGTTCTATATATATATGTAAAGATTCAGTAGTTAGTAACCACCCAGTAGATGCACCACTTTTCTTAAAGAGACACTAAATGGGTAAGTAATTACAAGATATTGATTAAGCAAGGAAGTAAGTATTTGAGCTGAACAAAGAAAAGTCACTGATTTGTAGTTTACATCTATATATATATTGATTAGATTGATATACAGCATTTCATGGTCTAGTCTCTGGTAACTCATCACCATTTGCTTTATAGACCTTAATTAAGAAATATTTGTGATTAACTAATCATTACTTAGTCATTAACTACTCTTATAAAATTTGATTGACAGTTACATATTAACTAATGGTGAACTAGCAGTTAGTTCCACCTTTGGTCCTTATTTGTTTCTCATTAACTCCTCAAATTAGGGGGCCCATAGTGTAAAGTGTTACCAGTAAAACCAATATTCTCCGTCACCCCGGATGTTTTGGTTAAGAAGTTGTCAGGCTTCCGTTAATATGGAACATCATGCATTCACTAAAGTTATCTGTCAAAGATTTTGTCTAATACCATTTATGGACTTAATTTCATCAACACCACATTTCCATTAATATAACCACGGACATGACCTTCCACAGCTCGCCACCCCTCCACTGTACTTGATATAAAACAAGTAAAGATAACAGAAAGGCTGAACTACTAGCATACAACTGGTTTATGTGTTTCAACTTAGAAAAATCGGATTCACAGACCTGCAATGTTAATGCAGAAGTGAAACAGAACTTTTACTTTCAGAAACTCAAATGGCCAAAATAACTCTTATCCACTTTGCTCTGCTATGTTGAGCCTTGTTCATTTCTGCAGCGTGCAGAATTTTAATTTTACATTTTTATTTTCTTTCTCCAGGGAGACGATGGCTTACCTGTACCAGGATGCTGGAATAAAGTAAGTTGGAGAGTTTGACACCGTCTTGTTTTGTTGCTCATCACTGTAGCAACTCACATGCTGTGCTAACATTACCATAAACATTGTTTGAACTAACATTTTGTATTTTGTCTTTTGCCTTCTCCTTGCAGTGACGATAACTTTGGAATGGCTTGTGTGATTGTACATAGGATATTTATTTTTTTACTTTCTTTTCTTATTCTGTTATACATGGAACAAAATTTTTAAAAAGTAAAAAAAAAAGGACAATTTGTACAGATTGTTTATTTTAATAAATACGTATGATAGTGTTTATGTATTGAATTTTTATATCTTTGCTTTATTTTAATATGATCGGATAAGAAAAAATTATAATGTGGCTGCATATGCATGATATTTGTGCATAATGTGAAGTGGATAATGCTTATTAAATTATTGTATTTTCTTGTTTTGTTCTGTTGGAATAGACCATGCTGCACTGAGTTTGTGGGGCTGGAAAGATTATGTGTTAGCATGTAGAAAATCTTAGTTGAACTCTCCTCTGTGTGATAAAGTGTTTAAAAAAACATAAATAAGCTATACATTGATGTTCTAACGACACTAAAACTTCAAACCAATTAATGTTAAAAGATGGATGACATGACAGCTCTTCAAACTAAATGCAATTATTTATTGTCATTTTCAACACATCCTTCAAAAGATGATTCCTAGAGTGATTGGGATTCTAGTTACTTTTGAATATCTGGTCTAAAACAACCAAAGTCAAACATCCCCCTTGAGTTTCTTTAAAATCATTGTCCAGATTTCCAGAAAATGTGCTGGAGATAAAAATGGTCCCCAAAGTGATTTCTAATCATTTTGAATGGTTTCTTTTTTCTTCTCTTCTTTTTTTCTTTCTTTCCTTTTTTTTTGTTTTTGCCACAGCAAAAAAAAAAAAAAAAAAAAAAAAAAAAAAAGCCGTTAGCCTTTAGTTTCTTACAAACAACAAAAAAAAAGAGTGATGCAAACAGCATCCATGTTTCCATAAACTTATTTGATGTGCATTTTTAAATAGGGCATTAGAAATGGTAAATAGAAATGGCAAAATTTGAGAAAAACAAAACAAAACAAAAAACAAAGTCCTCAACTTGCAAAAGAAAATTTTTATTCCTGCTAGAGGTGGTTTCTTGCCTTTGTCAAAAAACTGCTAATGCGCAAAATGGGAGATGGAAACAGATATTTAGAAGAAATTGTGAGGCAGTGAACTGATCGTTCCCCGGCCCCTCCGGCTGATGTGAAAGTGTCCTTGGGCAAGAATCCCAAATTGCTCCTGATGGCTGCGCCATTGGTGTGTGAGTGTGTGTGTATGAGTTCCTTATGAGCAGGTTGGCTCATGGTAGAGAAATGAATGCTGACTTGTGTTGTAAAAGTGCTGTAAGTAGTTGAAAGACTAGAAATGCATGATATAAATACAGTCCATTTAACATTTAGACAAATCTAATTACAATCACTATACTGTAACTACACTATACTCTCAGTGAGCCCCGCCTCCCAGCACTGACCTTATTGATACATTTTTTCATGTTCTACATGTATTTTTGAAATCTTAGGAAGTAGGCCCTTCAGCCAAAACTCCTGGGGTTCAGTTACTCTTTAAGTGTAATGAACCTTGCTGTCACGAGGTTGTACAAGTACACAATGCAAATTATTTGGGACTAAAACTTTTAACAAGGTCTTAAATTCATGCTGTGGTAATCAGTCATCAGGGGTGGGCTTCAATTCAGTCTCTGACCTTCCTGGAAGGTATCAGGTACTCCAGACAATCACACTTTGCATAACATCTGCAAACCCAACACTTGTGTCCTGGAGGAGAGTATCAACCAAGGTCTCTTAAAAATTTGCAGCTTTAAAGTTCAGGCAAGGAAGCTCCTGAAAACTAAATGTGTAATTGTACAGCAGGAAGCAAACAGCTCTTTGGTTTTCGCTTCTTGTATATTCCCTCTGGTTTCAGCTGATTGTAAATAGATTTGCCAAATTTTACAGGCAGCCACAGCTCTGCATATGAACTGTAGTACTTGTAGATTGTTTGATTCACTGTCTTCTTATCTGAGGCACAGTATTTCACCCACATTGTTGGATTGAAATATTGCTGCTGACCCTCAAGGCATGCTGCTCCAAGTTTCAAATTGTCTCATCCATATATGAAGAAAGTTGTGACCTTCTTGGACAACGGATACCTTTTTATTTGTATCAAGTATCAAACATTTAATCCACAAGCTTTTGTATGGAGTAGCTGTGTTCACTAAGCTAACCTCATTAACTTTTCTAAGTGACTCAGTGTTGAAGAAATGGATGGTCTGCCCGGAGTGGAGCTCGGTCCATTATATGCTGCTGCTGCTGCTGCTGTTTGACAAAGCTTTGCTTGTGTTTTTGTGTTTTGCTCCGCCTGGATTTGATGTTGCCATGAGAGATTCTTGTTGGATCCTTATTAGCCAAAAAAAATGTTCAGTGTGTCCCATTTTTTACAGGACATCACACTAACTCATGCCTTAATTACTAGCTGGCCTTTATTTTGCTGTAATATTGATAATAAATACTTATGTCTGGATATGTTTTGAAATGTTCAAAAATGTTCATTGTGTTTAAGTGACAATCTTAATTAAATATACATTTCTAATTATTTGGGGTTTTTTCTCACATTAATGTTTTAATGTGTTTAAATATTGAGGTTACAGAGCCACTACATCAACCACAGACATCTTCTAGTATCAGTTATTTATTCAATACACATCACTTATGAAAACAATCAAATAATATATTTTTAGATTACTGCATTTCACATCCTAAAGCCTTGTTGTCTCGAACAAAACCATACCTCCTAAATTCCATTAAATGCGTCATGAGAATTAGCTCGTTGAACAAGTTAAACCCAATGAAGACCTGGTTTAACGGAGGTTTGGTGTCACAGAGTTTAGTTTGTGTTGTCAATAACAAGTTAAAATCTTCCACTGTGTATGGTCCTATGAAGAGAATATTATCAGTTTTATACTGATAGTAAGTCTCAAATTATATTTGAATGGCTGACGCCTACCTCAGTTCATGTGTGATTCCAAAGGGATAAATTTTTTTGGTAACTCTTCATTCTGATAATCTGTCTGTTGACAGTTACATGTAGTTACAGCAGTGTTTCAGTTAATATCTAACAGCGTTCTTTCAACACATAAGTAACATGCATTCAGCTAACTTAGAGTTGACTTTAAGGTGGATATCAAGTGATCTGCAGATTAGAGAAAGGTCCAGCTGCAGTCTGCAGACTACACATTACTACAGACCACTTCAGAACAAGACACGCCCCCCGATGTTTTTCCCTAACCCTGACCACGTAGACTTGGTGCCTAAACCGAAACATTTCACTTTATAAAAATGGTTAATATGCATATATGTAATGTAACTACTGAATACATGTGTTCTGTTAATAGTTATTGACTTTTTACTGCTCTCAGCTGTTTTTCACTTTAATGGAATAGTCCTTACACATGTTTACAAAAGCTTAGTGACAAATGCACTAATAGTCCGTTGATAGTCAGCTATAGGTTACTATGATGCTCTTGATCATATGTTGACATCACGCTGTTGACAACTGACAATAGTTGATAGTCAGATTAGAAGATGTTGACTCCGTGTACAGACAGTTGAATGTTGGTTAACAGTCTGTGGCAACAAAACATTATGACAGTCACTGACACTTTTGTGAATATAAGCGACACACTGTTGACATGCAGCTGAATATCTCCTGATTACTTGTAGAGTGTCAACAGATGGATTATCAAATAAAATGTGACCAAATGATATCAGTTCCACATGAAAATAATATTTGACACATTTTTCTAGCTGTTAAAAGGCCATTTGCTGGATTTATCTAAGTAAATATCAATAATTCTACTCATCACATCTGTATATTTGGACCATCTCTATATTTATATTCAAATCATCAACACTTAAATTTATTTTCAGCCATTCATTTTCTAGAAGACTAGAATGGAAATCTCGTTGTGAAAGGTCATTTGATCACTGTGTCAGAAGTTTGTTGGCTACAAAAAGCCATTCAGCTGCACAAACGAATGCTAGTGACCCTTTTCTTCCTACAAGAGAAGAGAGGAAGGTCCTTTTCTTAACTGGGACTGTCATTGGCTCCTGCAGGCTGTGGAGCTGAGATGGACCGAAGAGTTCAGCAGGCAGCTGAAGTGCATCCTCACAGTGTTTACAAACATATATGCCAGAAGGAGGAGGAAGGTTATAATTTGTTTTGGACCAAGAAGTTTTACTGTAAATGTTTTTAATAATTTGTCATTTATTTTGGGGGGGACTTAAACCTTATCAGCAATATTTAATCAAGTCTGTAAAACCCTCACACCACCGGATCATTCACACAGATTTGAGACACTGCAGCAATAGCCAGGAGGAGCAAATCAGATCAATAATTTATTCAGTGTCCCTGTGGGGGATGGCTCACGTTTTCTCCACATGGCTGGGTGAAGCTTTCTGTTAAGATCATTCATGATTATTCACATGTAGCCTATTATTTACTATTTTGGAAGGCTACCTCTTACTTGGTCTCACAATGTGCAACCCAAAAACATTGCACAGCGACTTAGAAGTTTGAGGCTGGTTTATTCTGGACTTCCAAGCACTAGTCCAAGATGTCAACAAAGTTCGGATATCAGAATACTTTAATTGTTCTCATAACTGACACATTTTTGAGCGACAGCTGGAGTGCAGAACGGCACCTGTCCACAGAAAACCTTGTGTGTTAACCTTCAAATGAGCTCAAAGTACAAAATTCACCAAAACCACAATTTTTTTCTCTTGAGAATACTGATATGAAAAAAGATTCAGCGGTTCTACATTTTTAAATCTTAGAAGTGCCGTCTTGTATCATTTGTGTGAGTCACTTTTTTTTTTTTTTGTAAAGGGAGAGAAGGGTACTTACGGCCGAAGGGCTTTGATCTGCCTGTATTAAGAAAGTACTTGGTCTTGGAAATGCCATCAGTCACAGTGAACCTGTCAGCATGGTGTCCCATCAGAGGACATCCGCTGTCTGCACATGGGAAACACTTTCCCTGTGAAGACAAGGACACAGTGAGGTGTGAAGAATGAGCTCATCCTCTGATGGAGTGTAAGAGCCCTATCAATAAATAGTCAGGAATAAGACTTTTCCCCAGCTATACTCCTTTAAAATGGTGCAGATTGCCATTTAATGAATATGAAATTGGAGAATGGTGCTAGTTTTGCTGCACGTTACTGTGTGGGAACACGTTGACTTTGCGGCTGTCAGCTATGGCTGCAGGAATAACACCAGGGAGCATTTACGAGGTGAACAACAAGGAGGTGCTGTCATCTCTCAACAGGGACACAGTCATATGCAGTCATGCTTGGCGCTCCCCGGGCCTCCTTTGATCAGGGACATGTGTCCAAAGGAGGGATAAACTGTCATTAACACCAACAGCTGCAGATACAAGCCCTCCCCGTGGAAGACATGAGGGAAGCCCATTTACGTACATCGCCCCCTCTGCCGCAACAAAATCCCAATCTTGTCGAATCGACTTCTAAAACCAAAGAAATGGTTCACAGCCGTATCAGTGTCACGCAGCAACAGGTGGCAGTTCCATGCACATGCTGGGACGGTGGAGATACGGGCCCCTTCTCCCTCTCTGGTCTGAGCCCATCTGATAGCCCGGAGTCACTTTTTAAAGGACGTGAGAGGCTCTCCGGACCCCTTACAAGCAGAAGCTCTGTTGGAGTGAGCTACTGCATGGCTTTCACTCAGTCATGAGACTGACGGTGATGGTAAACAGTCTCTTAAATCGAGCTAGCTTTCCTGAGCAGCTAGTGCTAGCAAGTAAACATGTCCATAGCATGTTACCCGTGAGCTGCCAGTGCCAGTCTCACATGTATTACATCACCATGCTTAACTTCTATTTCACAAGGACACATAAACGAGTTTCCCTGTGCCACGTTCTGGTCTGAACACGAAGGCTCACTGAGGCCAGATGTGCCTCTGTCTCTTTTTCTGCTTTTGAAGACACACGTAAGCAATATTAGGCCACATTACCTCAGTGCAGTTAGAATTTCACAGTTTGACAGAAAGGGTCCTTTTGCCCGACTTCTCACTTTTGAGTTAAGTATATTTTGCTAATAATACCTCAGCAGAAATCATTTCTTTAGAATGTATTAAAAAATATCTGACACATTTTTTTGCATTTTGGTAACATCACCTCTGTTTAGGTAAAGGATTTGAACAGTTCTTCCTTCACGGTCAACCATAATACAAAGAAACTGAAGAAACAACACTGACCTATGTTTAATGACAGATCTCTTCTTAAAGAAAGATATTTAGGCTAAAGAAGGTGGGAAAGAGAGAGCTGAAGCCATATTTCGTAGTATTCAGAGAGTTCTACCTGATCCTGTCAAGGCAAAGACGACACTTTCAGGTCAACTCACTCAGTTACTGAAAAAGATCTGAAACATACACCTACTGAAGAAAATATTCAAGTTTGTGAAATGTCTAATTTAGGCTACTGATGTCATATTATGTAAATTTGGCATCAAAACTACAACAAAACACACCTGATGAGACACTGATGGAACATTAACACTCTTTGCTGAACCAAAGACTCACAGCATCAAAGCTTTCCTTGTCAGAGCAGGGGAATCCCACAAAGCCTTGGGGTTTAACCATGCTCTCAGTGTAGTATTGGTATGCTCGGATATGGTTGCAGGCATCAAACTTCTTAGAACCTGGCAAAAGTTTGGAACAGATGATGACAAGAAAGAGGAGAGGAAGTAAAAGAGAGAGAGGGAGACGGTGTTGTAAGAGGGCAGGGAAAGCAGGAATAATGGGAACAAAGGTGAATGTTGATTTTTAAAACTTTAATTTCAGTAAAGAATGAACTCATGACCCTCTGACAGAGATCACTATGCATCGCAAAGCATCAAAGAGATTTGGCAGTTAGAAAGAATGAGAAGTTATCAACCATAACAGAGAATTGTATTTCTAATTATAATGACAAAATCAGCAGAGAAAAAAGTTTAGGAGGACGTTACAGTCTTTAAAGTCAGTACCAGTAAAACAATAACAAGGGAATGGCAGAGACAGAGTAAGAATGTGAGACAGAGACACAGTGTCAGGGAGAGACAAACATAGAAAGAGGTCATGGCTTCTGTTGTTTTCTCTTCCAGTACGGGGCAAACACCAGGCACGCCAGGACCTCCAGCTATGCAGCCATGGCTCGCACTCTCCCTCTCTTATCTATACGATCAAAAGCAGCAGATTCAGCTGTGCCAGCCCCCAGTCCCCCCCACCCCACCCCCCTCCAGGCCCCTGCATGGCACCAACGCTGCAACTTGAGCCTTGCTACTCAGCAGCACATTTTAAAAGAAGGCCGTCGTCATCCATATTAGAAAATACTTGCTCAGATTGGTCCAGCAGGAATAACTTTGTCTGGGGTTTCTTTGTGATTTTTCCGTTGGAACGACTCCAGTGTTCCACAGAGGCTCTGCATCGTAAGTTGCATGGTTAAGAAAATAGGATGTATGAGTCATTGTGTTATGTATAGAAAACATGCCTATGATGTAGTGGGTAGAGCATATCAAAGCAGTGTATTAGAGGTCACGTCATCTGCTTGTGTTTGAGTTTACAGATACTTTTTACTTACTTGACAGGGGAGAAACAAAAGAGAAGCCGGGGATTTTTACTATTTAAGACTAAGTAGGTTTAGACTAATAAGAAAAACTTTAAAAGTTAGAAATTTTCTGTGAATGATTGTAGTGTTGTTCCTGATTTTTTTTTTTAAAAACATATTAGTTAGTTGGTATATTGCATACCAAGTAAGGTGTGCAGATTAGTTTGCTAAAAATCATCAGTGACATTTGAGTCGTTTCTTGAGATGATTTTTTTTAGTTACACTGGTTATCACTTGCTTTTATGTAGCAGGGTGAGAAAAATAATCCACTGTTAATTAATTCCATAAGAGAGCATTGTTGCTTTTTGGGTACGTTTGTGAGCACAGGGGTGTTGAGAAACATTTGTGACAGACGAGAAAGACATTGCCACATCGCTGACACGCCTTATTTTACCTGGAAATTTGGACATTTCGGCAGAAGGTAAAACGCAGCTTCTGCTCAGTAAATCAAGATTCAAAAGTTATGTGTACAGCCGTACTGTGACACATTGTCAGTGTTGAGGATAGAACATAAATCAAGTGGACACGCACATCCAAACCAAAGAGGGCAGGTGCCGGGTCGACTGAAGAATTGACACAAAGAAAAAAAAGATGGCTCACACACTGCAGGGCTCCAACATCGCAGAATTATTTATTACACCAAAGTGACGTTTCGAGCACGCTTGCTCTTCATCAGTGTTGAGGAGAGCAAAATAAAAATGATTTCTTGTGACTTTGGCTGAAGTTTATGTGGGAGAATGAAAAACTGGCAGAGAAGTCCCATATGTTGAAGGTGTGGAGGCAAACACGCTGAAAGAGTCGAACTAGTCTCCCTCTAGAGGGCCACAGTGTGGTGAGCTAACGATTCAAGGTTGTTTGAGACTGTTTAACCCACTAAATGCAGTTCATATGCTATTTAAAACATTTTTTATTTCCTTTCTTGTATATGTAGAGAGATTACATATAGATACAGAGATTTGTGCTGATATGCAGGCATACATAAGGTTTAACAATGGGATGACAGAAATTAAATTAATTCAGGACAATGATATGGGCGATCTTTTCACCAAACTGCTGATTCGTGTGTGATTGGCCACAGGCTAATGCACTGAGTGCTGCAGTCATGTGTTGCTTGTGTGGCCGATCGCATGTGACGGCATCAGAAGAGACAAGACGAAACACCAAGGCGCAACACAGAGGACGCACCATGAGTGACAGTCATAGTTAAGTTATAAGGTTTAGAGTAATTACATTGAAAAATTTAAGCGATATGCACACATACCACTCATTGCCAAAACATTGCTAAATCTGGCTAAATTATAAGCCAGAGGAGGTACTGAATTAATTTTTTTTTAAAAAACGAAAACTGGAAAATGAAGAGTCCTTTGGGAGCCAAAAGATCTGGCTCTTCACGCAGAGCTGAGCTGAGCCGACCCCCCCCCCCCCAAAAAAAAGTATCACTACTTAAAGTCAAATTAAAAAAATTGAATTAATAAAACCTTGTCCAAACTTTGTCTATTTAAGTTAAGTTAAATTGATGATAAAAGATTAACTGATTCCACTAAATTCCCAAATGATGTTTTTACCCTCCCAGATGGCATCCAGGTCGGTGGGTTTGCCTCTGTTGGCAGAGCAGCCGGGCATCAGTTCTCCTCCATTGGGGTAGAAATCAATGTGGCCCATGGCTTGTGACATCCCCAAACCTGGAATGACAGGAACAAATAATCCCTTTTTGATTGTGACTCACAGGTAGAGAGTACTACTAGTTTGGACTAGACTTTTGGGACACGCACAGACGACACCGAGCAAATACTTCTGACCTTGATCTCTTTCATTGTGATTGAAAGTAATACCAAGTTTGGAGTAAAAAGGGTGTCCATCGGTGTGGATGACATCCACAAAGGCAGCATCGCTGGTGTCTAGGTGCACAGACAAATCAGTATTCTGGAAGTAAGGTTCAGCTGGGTCCAGTCCTGAGCACAGAAAGAAATAATTAGCTCTTTTTCACAAACATTGTCACTATCAAATAATCAAACATGTACAGGGAATTTGTTCATATTCCAAAATGACACTCGGATGGCCCAATCACATCTTTTATCGTGCCCCTCCCCCTCTGTGCTCTCTGTTTCTAATGTCATATACCTCTGCTTAGGGCCAAACATCTATATGCGAAGAAGGGGGGCTTTATATCTTTACCTCGCAAAACTTAACATCACGACAATAAAAGGAACTCCTGCACACGGCCCGCATTCTATTAACTTATTTATTATAGGGTTAGGGTTTCAGTCTGGACAGACCTTCATCAGGTACAATGGCAGCATCAAAACACTTCTGTATAAACACACTGACACACTGGCTGGCATTGAATGGCTTCAGGTGGTCATCGGCCTCAGCAGTCATCTGATTGGACGCTTGAAAACTGAGGCAGCCAGTGTAGAGAAGTGTTTTAATGCTGCCATTGTGCCTGATGAAGGTCTGTCCAGACTGAAACGTTGTATAACAAATAAGTTAATAGAAAGCAGGAGAGTGTGCAGGAATTCCTTTTATTGTCATTAATTGCATCCTCCCCCGACGCACCTGTCACACATTCAGGTTTGCACAGATTTTCTTCATTTTCAAAAAACTTCACATCGTGAAACACATGGCCCTCAGTTCTAGAAATCGCTACTGAGAGTAGAGCAGTGGCACATTCCTCATTTGGTACCACTAACAAAGGTGAAGTGGCTTTAAAAGCTGTCAGGAGGGATCTTCTGACTGAGGTGCTGCGGACACTGAAGTAAAAACTGTTTGCCTCCTTTGCTGGTCAGCTACACATCTTTGTCATAAATATCTTTGTTAAAACATCTGGCCTCATGCCATCCTAAAATGTGAGCCAGCAATGACAGTAATGATGTTAATGTTACTGACAGATGACCCACCATCATGTCCAAAGTAGGCCAGGTAAACCAGTGAGTGACTTTGGTTACATGACTATCATAAAGTGGAGCATTGCAGCAAATGTACCTGTAATGCGTGCGAGGCCGGGGATCCTGCTGCCAACGTCTCCTGCAATGTGTGCTCCGAGGCTGTGTCCGATAATATGGAAGCGATCTGACTTCTGGTTGTAGCTGCCCTGTGTTATGCAACACGTATGTTAAAATCAAACCTAGCACACTATCATACACAGCATACAAGACATCCTTTAAGCACTGTGTGTATGTAACAACATTATCTCACACACACACAGTGAAGCACGCGGTCTGTAAATGAGGATGTGTGTATCAGTGATGGGGACCCGAGTTTGTCACACTGAGGACACTCACACAGAATGACTTGATACTAAAAGACTTAAGACGTGAATCATGGACAAGGACGATGTTCGTTTTTGTTGTTGTTACACTACGATTAAGGAAATAAAGAATTGAATGTCATTTTATTTGCCATGTACAACCTTACACGTCTGTTAGGCGCACAAATGAGTGTAAGCTGCAGCATCAGTGCCATGGCGAGTTCACCTGCAGCTGCTGGGCCATTTGTCATTGATCCTGACTCTCACACAAAGCCTAAAAAAATGCCTAATGCAACATCTGTTGTATAAATATGAAGGATCAACCACATGGAACTCTATCAGGCACCTGAAAACGTTCCAGATAAGTGATTCGCTTGGTAATGTGAAAATTGCTGAAAATATTTAACTCAGCATCGGATTTGATTGGTGTTTGCTAAATGTTTTGAGCATATTGTGACCTTCAAATGGAACTTGTGAATTCATGAAGTCATGTCATAAGGACGTGTACAAGAAAGACATAACATGGATAACTGCATGAGAACATTGTAGCTATGCAGCAGTAATTGATGGCAAAAAATTGCTTGTTCTCCATCTGGATTTCTATGTGGGAATGCTACATAATTACTTTGTGTCTAAACGCCACACAGAAGAACAAGAGACTAGATGGTGAACGTGACAATTTATATTAGATTAACAATTTGTCTGCACTTGCC
>JAPZDX010000003.1:1154117-1165729 GCA_029783625.1 Naso annulatus | reverse complement strand
TTCATCTCTCTCTGGTTCGGTTATTTTTTTATTTTTTATATTTTAATTTTTTTTTTACCAAATAAACGCAGACGTTCTCCTTAGAAGGGTGATGTTGAGGAGTCAGTGTCATGACAATAAGTATCTATCTGTCTGTCTGTCTGTCTATCTATCTATATTTTTACTAATATTTTTGTAAATTATAGGATAAAATTTTTCATGTGTGAAAACCAGTGTGAGAACCAGTCAGGATCCAGGTTGTCAGCACAATGTGTGTGTGTGTGTGTGTGTGTGTGTGTGTGTGTGTGTGTGTACCTGCAGCACAGACTCACAAATAAAACTTAAATCTGTGTGCGTGTCATGCATGTTGGAGTCTGTTATTAGGATGGTGCGGGAGTTCAAGGCAAACAGGAAATTACATGCAAGACAGCACAAGCTGGAGGGGCTGGGGAAGAGGAACAGAAAAGCTCGGTAGGTTGGGTCTGCGCTGCAGCGGCTTACTGTAGGAATTTTAATCCTCCTAATGTATTACAGTCAGAGGAAGAGCAGGACCACAGGCTGAACTGGGCCTTCAGGGCATGAGTGGGAGGAAGAGGGGGAGGAGAGAAACGAAGTGGAAGAGGAGAGGGAGAGAGAGAGAGTGTGTGTGTGTGTGTGTGTGTGTCAGGAATATGAAGCACATTAGTACACACAGCCCACGTTGTCCCATGTTTGACTCTACATACAGCTTCAAACCGTTTTGTTGCATTGTTGGTGGATATCATGTTAATATTTTTGAACTGAGTGTGTTGGTTAGTGAGTTCACTTTAGTTACAGGGAAAAAAACATACTGTTACAAAGTAAGAACTTAAAAATGTTGGCACAAAATGAGAACAAATATGCCTATAATTCAAAATATACATGGCATCCTGGGATTGATGATGTTCAGACTTGCTCTCTCTTTTTGTTTTACTCAGTAGGCTGCTTAAGTTCACATTATAAAATTAAATTAAAATTTTCTTTTAGCTTGATACTTGTCCAGTTTGACTTTGAGCATTCTGACAAACTAATCTTCAGGAGCAAACTCTGTCATCACACAAAGTGTTTAGGTGCAGGGTTGCTGTTGTAGAGGAGGGAGGGAGCCGACCACTGATCATCAGCAGCACTGACTTCTTTACCCTTTGAAAACATGGTCAACTTATCTGGCAATAAGAACAAAACATTTGCAGACCATATTAAAGACACACAAGTGGCCAAAGTGCAGCTATTCACTGCCCGCATCCTTTCAGCTCCTGTGTTAAGCAGGAGGGTCATTCAGACACAGCTCACTCAGCATGTGCAGCCACAGTTTTGGCATCGCTCTGTTCAATGTTTTTGTGCACTACAAGCAATTAACAAGAAAATACATTATCTATGATCAACAATACAAATGGTTCCTAAAATGATATAAATTGTCATATTCTGAAAAATGATGAAATTTGCATAAGATAAGTTAAGATATACTTTAATGTCCCCATAGGGAACTTTGTTGTGGACTCCATCCATCCTACAACATGCAGACAGTCTCAGTGGCATGCACACTATGTAGAAAAGACAATAATGAACGAAGACAACATGTACCCCATTTGTCAGTTGTGTCTCAAGAGAGAAGGAGAGGTTAGTCGTTCTTTGTTTAAAAAAAAGAGAGAGAGAGAAAGAGAGAAGGAAAAAGAAAAAAAGCCTTTAAGGTTTTCTACCTCAAAGCTTCGGGTCTTTCAGCCAGAAAGGTTTACGGTCATTGATATAGCACAAGGTAACATAATGATTAAACATACACCTATTTATTTTTCAGTCTGTGCAGTGTGTGCACTTTGGGATGTGCATCACTCAGGAGTGTGACCGACACAGACCATGTGACCTGGGAAACTGACGGGCCTGAAGAGTCAGGCCAGTGTTAGAAATGCTAAATTAATTATTAATTTGAGAAAACAGCATCGCACCATCACAGTTCCTCAAACAGCAGACCAACAATCCCCCTGCCTGCTTTTGACCTGCAGGTATGATCATCCTGGGATCATGCTCACAGAAATCAGTGCAACATTCATTTGGTGCTTGGATTGTGTGTGGCAAAGAGCCGCGGAGAAAATACGGACAGGAGGAAGACAGAGCAAGGGAAAGAGAAAAGAACGGGAGTGCACTTAAAAAGTGGAAATGTATCTGAAATTACAGATAAAATTACAGATTTGTGGTTGGTGTTTAAAAAAGAAAAAACATTCTAGCAGAGTCACCAACTTCATGTCTGAAACATCTGAAAAAATGCCAAGTGCAAAACGCACGCTCCTAAAACACACTAAGTGAATAGTTATTGATTTTGCGCAGATGGCTAACTCTTGAAACTGAAGACGATGGTCTGTTTTATTTATTATTTATGTTTTCTTAAGTTAAAGATATGTTACTGTCATAAACAGTGAACAGAAACAAATATTTCATTAAAATACTTGCAGGCTACACACACAGCTGAGAATGAAGTGAATGTGGAGATTAGCCTGAACTGACATCAGTTTCTGAGCTGAATTATTATCCAAGTTTGAACACAACAAAAAATGGCCTTTGGAGTATTCAATGAATGAAATTATTAGGAAGAATGAAACAAACTACACAACAAAACTTTCTTTCCTGATGAAAGACAAACTTGTATTGCAGCATTGCTGCTATTTGAGTTAGGATCATAACTTAATACTAGCCTGGTAAACCAGACCCAGAATTCCCTTCGCAAATAAAGTCACTTACTGAAAAGGGTCTGGCCACGCTCCACTGGAGACTCTTTGGAGGATTTGAATCCTAGTAGGCATGGTATGAGGTTAAGTATAAAACTATTGGAGCAGCCTTTAATCAATCAGCATTGACGTGACTGTATGACGTACGCTGTGGGCCCGGCTATTTGGCCAATGTTAGATTGACAAATGTGAAGGTTAACGTCCGATCTGTTCAATAACCACATAAATGCTGTTATATTGTGCTATGTTTGAGATTCTGACCTGCCATGCATCACAGAAAGAGACAGTTAAATGTTTTTTGTTTGAATTAAAATCACATTATCACTGAGCAGATGCAGCTACAGGCTGCAGCTAACCGCCAACACCAGAAGCCCCGCCCTCTCGCTCCCCTGAGACAGCAGCGGGAGCCTGCAGGCTTCAGATGAGTGGCAGCTGGCGCTAGTTAGCTGTGTGAGTCTCATGTCCGCACCGCACAGATCAGTAGAAAGCCTCCTACTGAAGGCTCCTGTTCTTCCCTACGTGTAGTAATCACAAAAACAGAACACTCCGGGTTGCAATGGTTATTCTCCGTCAGGTCTGAACATTCATTTAATTTAATATTGCAAAGTTTTCAATCGCAAGGGTTTTTCTAGCCTGGTTCACTTTATAAATAGGCTATGATCAGACTACGGCAGACCAGCGTTTGACTTCTACGTCATCAAACTTTACCTCTCCTGCCAGTCAAAAATTTGTCTCTGCAGTTCTAAAGATGGCCTTCAGTGTCAGACTGTATCTGCACTGAGAGGAAGAAGGGTGGAGCCAGGCTAACTTAATATACCCACACACCACAACACCACCAGTTAGGGTAAGAGAAATACTAACGTAAAGGGTTAGGTTAGAAAGACTTTCTGGGAGACAACTCTGCAGGCAAACAAGCAGAAAACACACAAAAACACAAACACACTGAGAGCCTCCTCCTTGCAAATCACACACAGCAATGGTCAATTTTTGCAGAGGAAGAAATGCCCCACTTATCCATGGACAAACAACAGCTTTACATTCTAAATTTACAGGGTATTTATACAGATCAGATATATATACAGATATCAGATATATACAGATCAGCTCCATGTGTGACTAGAAAAGAGCAGAGGAGCAGAATCAGCAGGAAGTGACGTTCGTCTGTTTTCAGCAGCCACAAAATGACCTTGAACAGCATTTTGGCTAATCTGACTGTCAGATCCTCTTAATATATGCTTTTGGCTGCCACATAACTTCTGTTCTGTTGCTGATAAAAATGGATGGCTTTGTTTTAGATCAAACCCCAAACAAGGTGTGCTCCTTCCATCCCAACAGGTGTGCCATCACACACCGTCAGCTGCAGGAGAGAGCTCTTTGTGTAGCTGCTCACACCTGCTTACAGGAGAAAATACGTGATGTACTGGACTGCTCATGTGGAGAAGCTTTGTCCTGCAAACTGTCGTTGGGCTTTTTAGTGATTCTACAGTGCTTACTATTGCAATTGGAACCATTAATGGACTGAAAGTTAACAGATAAGAATTTCACAGCTTAAAAACAAAATGACAGAAAGTTTTACCAGCACGTATCATCCCTCATTGTAACCACTGGTTTGAAGGTTTCCTCCACAGAATAACGACATCAGTCACTAGCTTCGTTTAACTACGACACATGTTTTAGTTTACCTAACAAAGACCATGTGATTCATGACTGCTGTGTGTGCGGATCAAAAGCAGTTTGATTCTGTTTTGGCCACAAAACTTTGCTGGGTTTATTTAACTTTCACATCCCTGACAAAAAGATGAATTTGTTCATCTTTTCCTCACATCTATGAAACTTTTTCCAAAATCTGTGCTCACAATGAACTCCTGAAATTCATCCTATTTTAAATAAGTTGAGCAAACAGCTCATAAAGTATCACATAAAGTCACTTTGCTTAGTTAATAACTTTGAAAACCTTGTATCACCAGTTCTATTTTTTTCTAATCCCCCACTGGGAACAAACAGTACGAAGTCATGAATTACTCCAACACTCTGTTTCCAAGAGTCATTATTACCGTGAAGGCTTTTTTTGCTTGAGTCCTAATTAAAGTTGTGCATTCCTTGCTTTCATTTAGTCCTACTTCAAGGTGATAATCTGCCAATTCAATGAGGAAGAGGAAGAGTGAAAACCAGCAGATTTATGGACACGTGTCGGCAGAAATGAGTCACTGAACTGACTGTTTGTGAATAAATAAAAATAATAAATAAATAAGAAACATCTCACAGTTTTACTTAAATTCATCAGCCTTTTCATATTGTAATTAACAGGGACAGTCCTGAGACAGTTTCTAGTTAATCACCTAAATATGTGTACGATTATGGTACCTGCACACTGTGTGTCTTTACACAAGGCTGGTCAATGCCGCCACATCCTGACTTTTTTTGTTGCTTAATTAAAGTAGAAATATGGGCCATCATGTTTATGTGTTTATGTCTGTGGGTAAGACATGAAAAAATGTTTGCTGCAGGGTTGCTGATGTATTAAAATATCAGTGTCCCGCCTATTTCAGATATCATCTTAAGTCTCCCTCCGTTTCAGTGAATGGTGTATCAGAGGCTTGAAACAGATGTAAATATAAACTGCCTCCACACTGACCTGCTGTTGAACATAAAAGTGATCTTGAGCTCGAGGAATTTACAGCAACGGGTTACAGACAGATCCAGTTGCACAGACGCATGTCACTGATGGGTTTTTAACTTGGTGCTGACATCACACTGGCTGAATCAATTTGTAAGCAAGAAATTTTAGAGCCTTTTGGTTCTCATGCAGTTTTTTGGTGCTGCGTACAGAATCCTACACGTGCAGAGCACAGACTGCTCCGTTGGCTCACTCAAGCAAAAATAATAAGAACGCAGTGCCTTTGCTTTGAATGTGGCCATGTTGTTGTCGTTAAATGTTCCTGTTGCAATACTTTTGTTTTTCAGTAATAATCAATAACAGCAGAATACCTTAAAAAAAAAAAAAAAAAAAAAAAAAGGCCTCAGAGATGAGATGGGCATGTTTACGGCTGTCGTCTCTGTCTCAGCTCTGTGATTCTACTTCTTTGAACTCTGCAGAAATATGTTAATTAGCTTTGTATCACAAGAGTGAGATCCTCAGATGGAGATGGGCCTGTGTGTTCTGTACAGAGCTGGAGTCGGGACACGCTAAGCTTACAACCACCAACACCTGCAAGGCTCACCGGATTGTTAAATCTGTTCAGAAACAAAAAAGTAAAAACGTTTATTCTTCACCTGCTTCTGGAAATTGCTGAGCTTTCTTTTTTAAAAAGACTAATCTCTGATTCAGCTGTTTTGAAACATTCACATACTTAGAACAAAAGGGCACGAGGACTTACACACACACACACACACAGTAGAGCTGCAACGATTAACTGAATAATCGATAAGTTGATCGATAGAAAATTGTCAACTCTTTTGATATTCAATCTATCATTTCATTCATTTAAATCAAAAAGTAAAAAGAATTGCTGGTTTATCCTACGAGACGTGAGGATTTGATGCTTCTCGGTGTCATTTATGATCATAAACGAGGAGTCTTTGTGTTTTTGTTGTTTGGACAAAAAAGGTCACTTGAAGACGTTGCATTAGCTTCTCAGAAATTTGGATGAACACTGTTAGTATTTTTGTGTCATTTCATGGAATAAACGATTAATCTATTAATCGTAAAAATAATCTGCAGATTAATTGATAATGAAGATAATCATTAGGTGCAGCCCTAGTACACAGATATTTAATGTAGCTTCTCTGCCTTTTGGTCTTTTAACTAAAATTAGACTTTTGGAGAAGTGCAGGCAGGGTGAAGATATTCAGAATCTCTCTTTGCAGTGTTGACATGTAGACCAGGAACACAGAGTTTTTGGCTTGTCATGACAGATTGTGATCCATTACCTCCTTTGCTTACATAAGAAGATATAATGCTGGTGCTTCCATTGCTAGCAGAGCTTTTTGCATGTTTACACATAAATATAGAGTCACTCTTTCTGAAGAACAGAGGCATCAGAATAAACTACACAGGTTTGTCCAACAGTGGCACCACACAGTGCTGCAGGTTTCAACTGGTTTGACAATCAGTCACAGCCGCTCTGTAGCCCTTTGTTTAGGCTTTTGATTGGCCAATACGACTTTACCAATGGTGTTCTATCACTTCCTGTTTGATGACAGGGCTTCATTTGTCTGAGCACTAAGGACAGAGTTCAGTAGTCAGAAGGTATTAACCAAACATGGCTACTTTTGGTCTTTTCAAGAAATATGCTAATGACAATATTTAAAAAAAAATAAATAAATAAAAAAAGGAAGAAGAATGCTGCTGTTTTTCTTGGAGGAAATTAACTGAAATTCTGTAAATTACTTTAAATAACATATTATACAGGTTTGCAGATATGTATACCGGGCTGCCCAATAAATAATTCATCTAATCCATCTATTTTACTTTTAATTGGAGCATGGTTTAAAAAACTAGATAAATATTGCAGTATGAACATTACTGTGCACATATGGCCTACATTTCTTTTATTTGACCCTTTTTCATCATTTAGTTTATTGTTTTTTGCATATGCAGATTTTCACTTTCTGCAAAAGAAACAGAAAGGAGGTATTTAAAATTGCATGAATAGCAGAACTGGCTCATCATACTAATAATTGTCATGATACCAATTTATGTTTTGCATAAATCATTATTTTCTTAAATGAAATTACATAATGTGATATGATTTTTACAGTCTTGAGGTCATATAAATTTCTTCATATCATCCAATATGTAATGCACTCCGGGGGCGTGTGCATTAATTTTTTTATAATGGAAAAAAAAAAAAAAAAAGGACAAGAAAAAAATATGTTGCCATTCATTCATTCCTGAAATATTTGGTCAGATTTAGCCAATTTAAGCAGGCCTGGTGTCCTATAGGATCATGTATGTTTCTTTATATATTTCCAGCTCTAATTCTTCCATCTGTGATTTTGTCTTTTCTCCTCTCTATTCTCTGAGGCAATTGTTAGAAGCTCCTCTGCTGCTGTATTTTTGGTCTGTGCTCCTTTAGTTTTAGACTGTGAGTAAACATCAGGGACCGTCACACATCTCCCCTCCAGTGGAATATTGATTCTTCAGTGTGCGGTGGTGGTGGAGAGCACACAGTGTGACCGCTTCACCTCACTCCACAGAACAGGTTCGTGTCTCTGCCACCAGGAGAATAGCAGCTGACAGATCAGCAGCTTGATATGAAAAGCTCCTCACGGACCGCTGTGGAGTTTGAGAGGGTCTCTGTCTCGCTGAGGGTCAATTTGATTCAGAAAAAAAAAAAAAAAAAACATTGTTGCTTTGAGTCCAGTGAGTATGTTGTTTAATCAGAAGCCTGAAAGCATCGGTCAGTTATTATTATTATTAGTAGTAGTAGTAGTAATATTAGAATTAGTATTAGGATTATTTTGGGTTACATTCTGATAAAATTCCACACAAACATATTTGTTAGTCAAGACAAAACCTTGAAAGCTTGACCCTGAGGGAAATTTTAAAAAACCTTTAGGAAACTTAAATTTAGGCTCTTTCAGCTCTTCTCAATTTTCTATGTAATTTATTGTGTAAATAATAATGCTTTGCTATTAATTATTAGTCATTTTCATTTTAAATGCAGAATGTTTTGTCTTTTTTGTTGTGACCAGTTTCCACATTTGTTTTGAAAATTATATCATTTTTAATTATTATTACTATTACTATTATTTTTACTTTTTTGAAGTTTCTTTTCATTTTGCTGAGCCTTTCCCCGACACAAACTATTGTTCTGACAAACAAATCTGAACTGAACAGCCTCTTACATTATTTTGCTGAGCACCTAATGTGCACTGTGAAAGACATGAAAAGTAGAAAAGGCTTTGAAAATAAAGTACTGTAAATTCACTTTGAGTTTGGATTATTACGTGAAAAATATGTTTGGAGCTTCAGTTTCTGTAGTTTCACAATCAGTTTCTGTGAACTGAACTAAATAAACAATGGATTTAAAATCTTATCCCGCCCCAAAAAAACTCAAGTTCCTGGTTAAAATTCAATTTGAAGGTAATAACTTAGTTACTACGCTGTTAATTAAAAAAATTAAGCTTATTGAAGCTTATTTGGTTTTAATTTTGTATTTTAAATGCCAAAACAAATTGTACTTTTTAAATTTATTTTTGTTTTGTTTTCTCTTCTATTTTCATGTCCTCTTTAAAATAATGACATGTTAAGTTTTCTAAATGTATCACTTCACTTATTATATTAAGTTATTTTATGAGCCATGAGCAGTAGTATTGTTTTATAGTTTTTGTTGTAGTAGTAGTGACAGAATTTCATGGCTGAGTGGTGTCAGTGTTTTAACGTTTCCACACTCATGATAAGATATTTTAGAGTAAATGTGACTTTGTAAATTTTACTTTGACATCAGCAGAAAAGCAAACACACACAGGAGATGTCGGAGCAATAAACAGCTGTAGGGGCTGATGGGGATTGATGGACTGCTAACCCCTCATTTGTGACTTCACTGGGACGCTCCGCTCCTTCAGGCCCTTATGTAATCCTGGCACTGCTTCAGCCGCGGCCTCTGTGAATTCCTGCCGTGTTACTGGATAGCCTGCGGTTACCAGCAGGAGTGTAGGTCAAACAGATCAGAGAGCAGCCATCGGGAACATCTATATCTCCCCACCTATGACTCTCTGTCACCGCAGCAGAAGTGTTGCCATGGAAGTGAGTCTGGGTTTCCATGGCGTTGCACTCATTGTTGTGAGAACATAGTGTTTTTGGCCTGGTCACACAACTAATGCAGGGCTATAGATTAGAGAGATATAGAAGGACATGTGCTGTTCCACTCAAAGTCCATCTCTAGTTCATAAAAACGGATCCTTTAATTGGTTCTTTAATGAGACAAAGCAGGCTACACCAGGAAAAAAAGCTTTGTTATGACAACTGCACTCTTACATACATTTTTACAGTCATGGACTCCCTTCGTATAACACCACACAAATCTATATACTCAATGGCTTTTTAGAGTTTTACTGAAAAATCGTGTTGATATTTGGGTATTTGTGTGAGTAAATTGTTGTATTTGTCTTTATCCGCTTGAGATTGTGCTCACTTCACAGGACTGCCCTCCTCTTGCCTGTTCAAGCTGACCTTTGACCTATGACCTTTTTCAAGGGGAAAAGTATTCACAACAAAGTTTAAAGTTCCTAAACGATGTGCTTATAGTTCATCAACCTAGGGCCTTTGCTTTTAAAGAACATGCTTATCTCATCTTTAAAGTACGTTTTCATATAATTTTTTTTTGTCACATACAAAACAGAAAAACGTCCATTATTTACATCCTCCATTTCTCGCACACTGCAACCACAGGTCCCTTTTCCTGTGACAGTAGCAAAGATCTCATTTGATGTTTTCGGGCCAAGATGTTGACCACCAGTCCAGTTGAAGCATCATGATTTATTTACCCTCGGTTTCTACATTTACTCTATTCATGCAGTTCAAAAGAAGGAAAAAAATGATAATGAATAATATTCTTTAGAAATCCTTCAAAGCAGTTGGTCAGTTCAGTGACAGAGTCTCATTCCTTTGAAGCGCAGTGGTCCATCTGGGCATGTCTGTCTGTTGTTTGTCAGTTTTCAATGTTATTCTCAGTGAGTACCATCAACACTCGATCTGCCAGTCTGCAGCACGTTTCGGCAGCTCGGAGATGGAACTGAAGAGATGTGAAGTGGGGGGATTGTGGACTTACTGGTCGGTTGGGTCAGGGGTCATCGTCAGAGCTTTTCCTTCATACTGGCCGATCCACAGCATACTGGCAGGGGCTCAGGTTGGACACAGGGTTCTGCACAGCTGGATAGGCGAAGTTGGCGTGCTGCTTGGCCTTGAGCCGCAGGCTGGCCAGGCTGGAGTTGCAGGTGTCTCTGTACATGTAGGGACTGGCTGTGGTGGCGTAGGGGCATGTGGCTGCAGTCACTGCTACTGAGTTGAGCGCCGTGGGGCTGTTGAGGTTGTTGAGGTTCCCCAGGTTGTTGAGCCCTGTGGTAGGAACCCCAGCCACCGCCGAGGGCACCATGCTAGAAGCCATGTTCATTGAGGGGATGGAACTGGGGGGGGAGAACATCGGCTGGGATGATAGGGGGCTTACATTCATTGAGTTAAAGAATGGGAAGCTCTTGGCTGAGAGCGGGCTGCTTGCTAGGCTCTTGGTGGCCCAGTTGTTGTAAGAGTAGCCCGTGTACATGTCATCGTAGGGCTGCATGAGTCCATTGAACTGGGCACCAAAGCCATTTTTGCATAACTCTGCCTGCTGGTTCCTCTCGCGCTTTCTCCACTTGGCACGGCGGTTCTTGAACCATACCTACAGAAGCCAAAAGGACACAAATAACTTGAGTGCACAATCTATATTTGTGAGCTGTGATGTTTCTCCAAAAGCCCTTTAAAACTGAAATTTAACTCTCAAATTTAATTCTCTTTCATTCTCAATTCTCACATTTTGTTATGTGACCAAGTTTTTTATTTTTCATTCATTTTTTTCACACATATATATAGTCATAATCAGTGCATAATCAAACAATTCATCTTAACAAAGTTCATCGAATAGGTGAGAGAACTCATACGTACATTAGTTTCAGTCAACATATTAATTAACATAAAAGAAAATTAAGCACAGAAATTTATGTAAATAAAATATGGACCTTTGATCTTTGAGTAACAAAGTACTTTGTCATCTCCATCTCTCTCTCACCTCTCTACATATGTACACACACATACACACACACACACACACACATATGTATATAGGTATATATATATGTGTGTGTGTATGTGTGTGTGTGTGTGTGAAAGATGTGGACACAGCTACCCAAATACCT